>WSFP011466388.1:0-18309 GCA_009831015.1 Picea engelmannii
CCATAAGGGGACCACTTTGGAGTTCATCCATATTTACTTCTTATCAACCATGAAAAAAAAATAATGAGTCATATTTACATCAAACAATATTGGGTCCATTACCCAAATCTTTGTGCTACAGGGATTTCTTCAAGGGTTGACATCAATGACAACCAACCTTAATCAACACCCTGCACATTGCATCTGAATCCACCCATGCTCATCTAACCCAACTATTGAAAAATATAAAGTCTCAAGTCCAAGAACTAGAACCTGACAAAAGAAAATGACCTTCCAAATCTGTTGAATCTGACAAATCAGTAACTTCCTCACACTCAATTACCTCTCATTTTTAACACCCCAAGAATGAAGGTAGACATATCCCTTTTGGAGATCGACATATGTACATGCATATGCAGAGGTAATAAAGATAACAAATTCATAGGAAATTGAGCAGAGGAAAACTACCTCAGATAAGAAATACAAATTCTATTGTTTTATGATTATTTCACTATTGGAAAGACTTTATTTTGGGACAAAAATTGTTATTTTTGGACAAAATTATGTTTTGGATAGATCTGTGATTCATTTTTGGATATTTCATACCATTATTTTCCAGGCATCTTGATGACATTTTTATTTTTGATATACTTGCAACAACCTTAGTCTAGCAACAATTGGCATATTTATTTTGAGATATAAATGATGAATATCTTTTGGGAGTCAAAAGTATGTTTTGAAATATTTCATGCAAGTTGATTGGGATATGTATTATGTTGATATATTGGTGATTTTGATACATAATTATTTCATGGAGGAACAAGAGGATATGTTGAAAAATTAAACAAAGAGTTGTTAGGGGATCCCCACTTATTAGTTAATATTTATTTTACCATTTTCATTATTTATTAATATTTAACTATGAGTTGTCCCTATTTAACTAAAATTAGTTAAAAAATTAACTAAAGGGTACTAAGTTGGAACTACTCAAAATATGTTTTGAGAGATAAAAGAAGAATTCAATGGACAAGTAAAAAGGGAGAGGACATAGAGACAAAAACTCTGATAAGATTTTCTCTTTCTCTACAGTAAAATTGCATTACTACTTCATCCATTTTTGAAATACTTAAAGGCTACATACTTCTTATTGATAGAAGGGTCTTACTAAAGGTGGTAACATGGAGGTAAGCATTGATTATTGACATGATTATAAGGTTGATCATTTGTTTTTAATAGTCTGTACATTATTATTGAATTTCTCAATTGGTTTTTAATGCTAACTAAAGATTTTATGTAGAGACAAAGAAATGGAAAATTGTGGTTTGTTGATCCATTTATTTTCTAGTCTTTGTTTTACTTGGGAGGCACCAATCATCTCTATGATGATGTAACCTTTGAATTATAAGTACTTTCCTAGTCCTTACACCTTCTGGGTATGAAAGAATATATTTGGCAATGTTTCAAAATTGAATGAATAAAATCACTTGATGGTTTTGAAGTCTCATTTTGGATTATGTGTATGTTCTTGTTTCATGTTTTTCTATTTTCATAATTTTTCATCAAACTATTTATACTTATGATATCTTTTATTTATTTTTCTTTGTCATAAATCAATATAAAAAAACAACATTGATATCAAGAGCATATTTCTTGAAGGTTAATTTATAATTTTGCAAAAGGGCTATAAATATAGGGTAAAAATCTTGACTATATTTCCTTAGCTTGATAAGATTATAAAATCTTTGTATTAAGATAGTTATTCCTTTTCATCAACAAGTGTTTCCAAGGACAAATTCACAATTAGGAAAAACATTGAGAAGTTCTATATCAATTAAGATGGTTTTGGCCTAATTCAATAAGGACATTTTGAAATAGCCATTATGGATGAGAAGGGTGTTCATTTTAACTATAGAAATTGATGGTGGATGTGATTAACGCAAGGTATCCAAAAATTATCTAAACCATTGTTGACATAACACAATTAGAATCCCATTTGTTAACAATACAATCACGTATAATTAGATTTTTTATCATGATAGGTATTTGAAATTGAACTAAAGGGATAACCTTGGCTTAAATTTATAAAATTCAAATATATTCAAGAGTGATATAATGAATCGATAATGCAGAAGAATAAAAATGAGGACTTGTTCTATGAATAATAGGTTGAAGTACTTAAAGTGATAACATGGCGCAACACCCCTACCTCAACAGGTTCTACACGACCTCCCGGTCTAGGATCTTTCTTAATCTCCCTTTGAGTCTGATTGACTCCTTGATTCCCCTTAGGAATTTTCCACACACAAGTGTCTATCCACAGGTCCTTCTTTGGAGCTATGCCTACGCGAGTTATAACTAAGCGCCAACTCTCATCCACGTGACCACAACCTTCACCCAAAACTTATTTCAGTTTTTGTGACTTTGCGATCACTAACGTCAGTCCCTATCACTCGTCAATCCCCAAAACCTCGAAACTGTAACGGTTCCTTTGACTCCTCCCTTGAATTTACTTGATGTGACCTCGACTGCGACCTAGGCTAAATCTTTCGGCAATTCAATATTTCACTTATCGACGATTCGAAATGCAACAACACCTTTCACCGATAGCCGAAATCACAGTGAATCCTTGTCATGGTCAATGGCTCTGAGATCCCCCTAATATAACATTCCTAATTCTATCAAGACTTCATGAATTGGGAGTACAAAACTCTCGACTCCAAGTCGCAACTTCTTCCATGCTCTGAATTCTAAAATGATGAATTCGAGCACGCGATCAACAACCCTCGTTGATCTAGATCCAACAGCCACTATCCCTCCTGAGCTTATGAGTTGTTCAAATACACTCATCCTTAATCTTCTCGTTGGTCAGCAAGATCCAACGGTTCACGGAACTTTGGTGATTCTCCCTCTGAGAATTTCAACCATCTGTTCAAATTCCCCAAATACTCTTGAAATGCCTTGGCGTATTTCCTTCTGATCTTAATTTCTGCAAGGTGACTCTGGACCTCGTTCTTCCTTTAAACACTTCAAAGGTCCTAACTCCTCTCGATTTGGAACTCTCACTGTAACTCCTAGAATCTAAGCAATCCTTGCACACACACCTTGTGGCATTCACAATAACCCCTAGTTATTTCACTCTTCAACTCTGTGCACTCCTTTGCAACAACAGTTCTTCAAACTTCCTCCTCAGTTGGAAAATTATAAGACTTCAACTCGTCAGTGCACACCTTGCATGACTCTGTGATATACTTTCACTCCAGTGGGTATGAGAACAATGGTATCCCTCCTGATCTTTTCTAATATAAAACTAAGAACTCTGTCAACGCACTCTATGCGAACCTCCACTGCACCCCTTGCAGGAATCCTTAGGGTGAGAAACAATTGAAACTCATACTTCTCCTCTCACAGACTTCATACATTCAACATGAAATCAAGAGAATACACACACATAGCATTGAAACAAATGCATAACAGAGAACATAAGAAAAACTTTAAACATACCATTAAAATAGATATAACAACAACCACCACAACACCATGAAATGGAATCAAAGCATTCTTGTATTAATTCTAGTTTCCTATACATGGTTCAATAGCAACAACTATCTACTTATACAATCCTAAAATATGTGTTCTTCTCTATGCTCTTGCTCTCTACAACTCTACATCTTACAATGAGACTTATTGATTACAATACAATGCCTACAAGGGAGATTTCTAGAGTTTTCCCTCTTCCATCTCTAGCTATCTAATCATAATTAAAGCTACCTACTTTACATTTATTTAAATTAAATGCCTCCATATCTGACAGATGAGAGCAATGCTCAAGATCTATTTACAATCTTCAAAACATAAATGAAAATACATCCTTTCAGATATTTCATTAATGCTTTATCCTTTGAAATTCAAAATGTTCTCAAAACGTGTGTTGGTGCAATTCCATTTGTCCTTCACCTTTGTGCTTGCTTTGTTGGCTTGCTTACGATGCTCCTGCATCATACTCCCTTGGCTGAAAAATTCATGAACTCCGGTTCATGAGGTCCTGCACCGTCTTTCCATGCCTTTGGATATCTTCTTCACTTTCCCAACTGACATCCTCAATCGGGTGTCCTTTCCATTTGACCAAATATTCAAAGTATGTCTTCCTTTGGGTCTTCTTTCCAACTCTTTGATCAATTATATTTTCCATATGTGGATTTTCATCTACAAGCAACTGTTTGACCCATTGAACTTCTTGCTAATCCTCCTCTATTCCATAGGCTCTATAAGGATATAGATCTGCTACGTTGAATATGGGTGATATTCCTACCCCATCTGGAAATTCTAATTCATAAGCATTGGCCTCAAATTTCTTCAAAATTTTGCATGGCCCTATCTTCTTCATATTCAGCTTATTGTATGTTCCCCTTGGGAACCTTTCTTTTCTTAGATGTGTTATAACTAAATCACCTACTTCAAAATGAAGTTATCTCCTGTGTTGATATTCTATGTGCTTATATTCCTGGTTGGAATTATTTAACCGCTCTTTGATTTTGTTGTGGAACTCTTGCATCTCTGTTGCAAAATCCTCTGCTCCAACACTTATGAATTCGTTATGTCCTAAGTCTCTCAATTCAGATACTTCGCTTGGATACATTCCATACATTATTTGGAATGGTCTATGTCATGTTCTTTTGTTAGGTAAATCATTATATGCAAATTCTGCTTGTGATAGAATCTGATCCAACTAACTGCGATGTTCAACTACTAAACTCCTCAATAAATATCTCAGACTTCGGTTCACTACCTCAGTCTGTCAATCCGTCTGAGGGTGATAGGATGAGCTAAAAGAAAATTATGTTCCCATATTCTTTTATAGTTTCCTCTAGAAAGGACCAACAAATTTGGTATTTCGATCTGAAACTATACTCTTGGGTAAGCCATGAAGTCTAACAACTTCCTTGAAAAACAGGTTTGCACTGTGAGTTGCATCATTGGTTTTCTGACATGGTATGAAATGTGCCATTTTAGAAAATCTATCGACCACCACAAATATGGAATCACAACCCCGGTATGTTCTCGGCAGTCCTAACAAAAAATCCATGCTTACCACACCCCATGACCTCTATGGTACTGGCAGTGGTTGATACAATCCTGTATTTTGTCTTTTCCCCTTTGCATGCTAACAAATTCTGCATTTGTTCAAAAATTTCTTGACATTTTTCCTCATCCCTAGCCAATAATATAAGATTCTTAGCTACACAAATGTTTTTTCATGGCTGAAATGTCCATCCAATCCCCCACTATGTTTTTCCTTTAGAAGATTCTCTCTCATAGAACCCTTCAGAACACACAATTGATTTCTCTTGAATAACAGTCCATCTTGAATCAGATACTCGATCCACTAGCTTCTATATCTAAGAACTAGATTCTCACATGCTTCATAAGCATCTTTAAAATCTGGATCATCTTTGTACATGTCCTTAAGTCTATCAAAACCTAAGGTGTTCACATGAAATTCCTACAAAATCAAACATTTCCTGCTCAATGCATCAACAACCTTGTTAGCAGTTCCATAAATGTTCTTTATAATAAAAGTGAAATTCTACATATATTCAACCCATTTTGCATGCTTCTGGTTCAACTTCTCCTGTCGAGTTATGAATTGTAAAGCATGGTTATCACTATACAAGACAAACTCATTTGGGATCAAGTAATGCCTCCACTTCTTCAATGCCTATATGACTGCATAAAATTCCTAGTCATACGTGGAATATTTCATCTTTGCATTGTTCAGCTTCTCACTGAAGTATGAAATCAACCTATTGTCTTGACTTAAGACTGCTCCAATTGCAAATCTGTCGGCGTCACATCTGACTTGGAATGTTTTATTGAAATTTGACAGAACCAAAACTGGTTGTCCAATTATTCTCTCCTTCAACAACTTAAAACTTTTCTTTTCTTCCTCCGTCCAATGAAAAGATTTATGTATTTTCTTGACTGTGTCCATCATTGGCGCGCATATCCCACTGAAATTCCTGATGAACTTCCTATAAAAAATAGCCAATCCATAGAAGCTTTGAACTTCAAAGATGTTATTTGGCGATGGCCAATATCTGATTTCTTTTACTTTTTCAGGATCCATCTTCAACTCATTTGAAGAGATCACAAACCCCAAATAAATGAGTTCTTTCTTCATGAAAGACAATTTCTTCAAGTTTATCAACAATTTCTCTTGCTGCAATATCCTCATTACTAAAGCTAAGTGTCTTAAGTGCTCTTCCTCAGTCTTACTAAAGATCAATATATCATCAAGATACACAATTACAAACTTTCCAATGAAATCTTTCAAGACTTCATTCATCAACCTCATAAAGGTACTCAGTTCATTCGTCAAACCAAATGGCATGACAAGCCATTCATATAGTCCTTCATTCATTTTTAATGTTGTCTTCCATTCATCACCTTCCCTCATTCCAATATGATGATATTCGCTTTTCAAATCAATCTTTGAAAAAAACTTTGCTCCACTCAAGAAATCCATAAATTCATCGATCCTCGGTAAAGAAAATCTATACCTGATGGTGATTTTATTTATATCCCTTGAGTCTGTACACATTCTCCATCCACCATCCTTTTTTGGGCTTATCACTATTGGAATAATGCATGGACTCAAGATTTCTCTAACCAACCCTTTGTCCATCAAATCCTGGACTTTCTTCTTGAATTCTTCATTCTCCTATAGTATCAATCTGTATGCTACTTTGTTTGGTAAACCTGCTACTGGTATAAGGTCAATGTGATGGCTTATACTTATGATAGGTGGCAATGAACAAGGTAAATCGTCCACCACGTTATCAACGAATTTCTCCAGCAGTTCCTGAATTTCCTCCGATAGATCATCTATCCTGGTACTTGTCATAATGACTCCAGGTTTTCTTACTAAAACAAACTGGATGTCTTCTTCTTTCTAGACTTCATCAAGAAGCTCCTTCCCACTCATGAGAAGTATAGCATTTCTTGTCTCTATTTTTACCTCCGTGTCTTTAATTAGCAACAACATATGCATCCTACCATTCTTCTCCAAGGTGTATGTGTTCTTTCTCCCATCATGAGAAACATTCCTGTCATATTTCCATGGTCTCCCCAACAAAAGATGACAAACATCCATGGGGATAAAATCACATACAATTTTATCTCTATAACCCCCTATCTTGAATTCAACTAAACATTGTTTAGTGATTGTTACATGATGTCCTTTTTGCAACCACAAGACTTTGTATGGTCTCGGATGTGCAACTGTCTCCAATTCCAACTTTTCCACCATTTCTATAGATACTATATTAAGTGTACTTCCACTATCCACTATTACCTTGCATACCCTATCCTTGGTCTTGCAAGCAGTTCTAAATAAACTATTCCTTTGGACTGGATTCTCCACCTCCTTCTCTGGATTTAAGAGAATTTTTGCCATCATTAAGGACCTTCTGCATCTTCTGCCTCAACATTTTTTCTTTGTGCTTCCAAAATGTGAGCTTCGCCTTCGTCTCTTTTTCTGTTAGGACATTCATAAGACCTATGTATGATATTTCCATAGACAAAAAAAATTATCTCACCACCTCTGCCTCCTCCTCTTCCTCTTACTCGCGAAAAAGTATTCCTGTTGGCATATTGTCTTCCCTGTGAAATTCCTCCTGTTTTAGGGTGAGTGTGAGATTTATTTTTTTCCTCTTTAGGCTTCTGTACTTTGTCCTAGGCAATCGCTTTGCCTCTTTTCTAACTTCTACCTCAACCTCTTTGACCTTGATTTTGGGCTAATTTTTCTTCATCCTTCAAAGAAATATGATAAGCATCTTCCACATTTCTAATCGTCACCATGCTCATCTCATCATGAATGTCATATATCAGAGCATTCATGTATTTGGCGAAATTATCATCATCACTTTCTCGATGACCTTCTCTAATGTTTATCTTGTAGAACTCCTCAGTGTATTCTTTCATTGCCATCCCTTTCTGTCTCAAATTTTGCATCCTTCAAAACAAATTTATCTGGTAGTCCTTGGGTATAAACTTGGATTTCATCTTTGCAACCATTCTATCCCATTTTTTTATTCTTTTCTTGCCTTTACATCGCCTATCAGCCTATAGTTCATCCCACCACAGTGTTGCATTCCCTTTAAGTCTAGTGACAACATGTTTAACTTTCTTATCTTCCTCGACATTCCCATAGTTGAAGTACTTATCCATAGCTCTAAACCAATCTAGCATCTCTTGAATGTCCAAGTTGCCTTCATACATTGGAATGTCCATCTTTTCCCTGGCTCCTATTTTTGAAACAACTCTGAATAAATGTTCTTTTGTAGCATCTTCAACTACAACTTCTTCTTCAACTCTAGCCTCATTTTCACTTTCAGCCTCAATGACATCTCCAACATCAATTGTTTGTCTCTATGCTGTCTCCATAGCATCTAATCGAGAACAGAGCTCTCTCATTTTTCTTTTCATAGCTAGATTAGGCATTGGTCTATCTTGACGTCTTCTAGGTGGCATTGTTTCAATCCGTCCCATGCAGAATTTGAATCACAACTTGTCTTATGTCCCCCTTTCTTACATAAAACAAAGATTGTAGGCTCTGATACCACCTTGGGGCAGCACCCCTACCTCACCACGTTCTTCACGACCTCCTGGTATAGGATCATTCTTAATCTCCCTTTGATTCTGATTGACTCCTTGATTCCCCACAGGAATCTCCCACACACAATTTTTTATCCATTGGTCCTTCTTTGGAGCTACGCCTACGTGAGTAGGCACTAAGCTCCAACTCTCATCCACGTGACAGACTGACGTGACCACAACCTTCACCCAAAAAGTATTTAAGTTTTGGAAACTTTGCGATCACTGACATGAGCCCCTCTATCTCGTCAATCCCTAAAACTCCAAAAGGCTAACGGGTCTTTCAAATCCTCCCTTGATTTTACTTGATGTGACCCCGACTGCGACCTGGGCGAAATCTTTCGGCAATTCAGGATTTCTCTTATCAGCGATTCGAAATGCAACAACACATTTCACCGATAACTAAAATCATGGTGACTCCTTGTCACGATCAATGACTCTTAGCTCCTCATGATCTAACAGCCTTGATTCTATCGAGCCTTCATGAATAGAGAGTTCGCAACTCTCAACTCCAAGTCGCAACTTCTTCCACGCTTCGACTTTCGAAATGATGAATTCGAGCGCGCAATAAATGACCCTCATTGATCTGGATCCAATGACCACTATACCTCCTGAGCTGATGAGTGTTGAAAGATACCCAGCCTTAATATTCCTGCTAGTCTGCAAGATCCAACGATTCACTAAACTTCGGTGATTCTCCCTCTGAGAATTTCAATTGTCTGTTCAAATTCCCCAAAGACTCCTGAAATTCCTTGGCGTCTTTCCTTCTAATCTTAATTTCTATGAGGTGAATCCAGACCTCATTCTTCCTTCGAACACTTCAAAGGTCCTAACCCCTCTGGATTTGGATCTCTCATTGTAAATCCTAGAATCTAAGGAATCCCTGCACGCACACCTTGCGGCATTCATAAAAACCCCTGGTTATTTCACTCTTCAACTATGTGCACTGCTTTGCAACATTAGTTCTTCAACCTTCCTCCTCGGTTGGAAAAGTATAAGATTTCCACTCGTCGGTGCACACCTTGCAAAACTCTGTGTGATACCTACACTCTAGCGGGTATGAGAACAATGGTATCCCTCCTGATCTTTTCTGAGATAGAACTCAGAACTTTGTCAACGCACTCTATGCGGACCTCCACTACACCCCATGCATGAATCCTCTGGGTGAGAAACAATTGAAACTCATACTTCTCCTATTATAGACTTCATACATTCAACATGAAATCAAGAGCGTACACACACAACATTGAAACAAATTCATAACAGAGAACATAAGAAAAACTATAAACATACCATTAAAATAAATGTAAACAATAACCACCACAACACCATGAAATGGAATCAAAGCATTCTTATATTAATTACAATGCTCCTATACATGGTTCAATAGCAACATCTATCTTCTTATACAATCCTAAAATCTCTATTCTTCTCTATGCTCTTGCTCTCTACAACTCTACATCTTACAATGAGAATTATTGATTACAATACAATGCCTACGAGGGAGCTTTCTAGAGTTTTCCCTCTTCCAACTCTAGCTATCTAATCAGAATTAAACCTACTTACTTTACATTTATTTCAATTAAATGCCTCCATATACGAAATATGAGAGCAATGCTTAAGATCTGTTTACAATATTCAAAACATAAATGAAAATACATCCTTTTAGATATTTCATTAATGCTTTATCCTTTGAAATTCAAAACGTTCTCAAAACGTGCGTTGGTGCAATTCTAGCTATCCTTCACCTTTGTTCTTTCTTTGTTGGCTTGCTTATGATTCTCATGCATCATAACATGGTGGTAGGTGACCAAGTCAAATCATCGATGATATTATATCTATGTGTATCCCTTGAATGCATATTATATGTAGTTTGACATAAAATCTCCTTTAGTACATGGGATGCATGGTCAAAATTAGGTCGATGGATCTAAAAGCTATTGATGGTTGAATTTCGAGAATTATCACATTAAGATAGAGTAGGCTTAGACATGCCATATGACCAATTTCTGTTATAAAGGTGAATGTCTATTGAGTTCATGCAACAGTTTTGAAATGAATAATCTCGTAGATACAAATAACTAGAAGGCTAAGAGGAGTTACAGATCTTTTGTTTCTTAGTGATTACTATTTGGTGGGGGGAGGATTTCCACAACAATACTAGATATGAAGGATTAGATTCCATTTATAAGTTTTATTGTTTGCATGGGCAGTATTAGTACTTTATTTATGTACTAATTCCGTCAATAATGAAACCCAACTATTCCAAGGTAGTGATGGGTATAACACCCATATTGGCCACAAAGTGTGCTATAGAATTTCATTCAAATTTGGTTTTTCTTTACTTGCTTATATTTTTTGTCTTAGTTATAATTTTTATACATGTTTGTGGCATTAGGATTTCTCCCATTATTAGTAGTATGAGTGGGTGGATTTCCCCACTATATCTAGCTTTAATTATGGTTCTTGTTTTCATTCTTGTTCTTTCCCATCCTCTTTGAATCCAAGGGATTGGATGGGTTCTAATGAGAAAAAGCCTCATCTTGTTGGGAAGAAGAAGCTTGAATAAGGTCAATGTTAGATTAATATAAGGTTAATTGTGGGGCCTATGGTCCTCATGGGGGATTAAGGAAAGGGAAGTATGGATTTTTAGGTGGGGGGGAGGGAGGGCACTATAATAGGTGGTTTTACCATATGAAAAATATGAACAACCATCAATGAGATTCTTATTGAACTACGGGTCATGTAATGCTTAGAGGGATGAGTCCATGAGTGAGATGTGCTAGCCCCCCAATGTTATGGTCTCTATCCATCATAAGGGATGTTTGGATTGACATAAGCAATATTTTAATTACCATAAGAAGTGTTATTTTAATTGCAACAACTTTTGGCTCAATCATAGTGATTTCCATACTAACTAGTACCAAGGGAAAAAAGAGATTTGGATCAATTGGTTGGTTGTGTACAAAAGGGGCCTTGTAACACTATTAGTGGCATGATATTCCCCTCATTTTGGTTGGTCAAATGTATGATGCTAAGAGGCATTAGGGATTATAGAGTATAAATACCTTGAGTATGCACAAATTAAGTTGATAGGTCATTCCTTGAGCATTAACGCATCCTATGACTAAGGCATGGTGGTGGCCACATCTTTAGTGACACCTTGGACATGAGGCATCTAAAACAAATCCAAGAGGAAGGGGCCTTTGATATCGATCCTAAAAAAAAAATTGATTTATGTTTCTCATGGATGTGATCCATGATATGTGTGGCAATGGTTTAGTGTCAACTGGTGAGAATTTCAACCTATGCCAGATGGACTAGTAACTAAAAAAAGGTAATTTTTTTTTTTTTGTTTATTTAGACTCAAAATTGGTATAAGTACCAAATATTTTTTCAATGTACCATTTTATGGACACCCTTGTGAGGGTGCATTGAAAAAAACCAAATCATATAAAATCTTCTATAATAATATTGTATGAGAACCATAAATGAAAGGTCATCACATGGTTTATGCATCCTCACCACATCTACCCTAAATTTTTGGATTATCAAATAGAGACTTGGTTGTCATGGGTTCCCAACTTAGATCATGGATCATAGGGTCATTTATTATTTTTTTCCAACTGAATATGGTTCAAACTAACCACCCGGGGTAAGTTGGCACCAACCATGATATATGTATCAATAGTTCATGAGCTAGTGGGTGAAAAGTGTGAAATGTAAGAGCTAGTGAAGGACGATATTGATGTGAATGAAAGCCTCGGATTTTGATTTTGCATTGAATATAATATCCCTTAATAGAGAGATCGAAAGAGCATGGATCCCTCTTAGCAAATGAGGGAATTCTCGAAACCAAAGAAAATGCATAGGTGACTAAGAGTTCACGATGATGCATGGGTGTCAATATCCTCTTGAGATATATTGTAATAGTTAAAAATAAAAATTATATAATGAAAATGGATTCATAAAATTAATGTCTCCAATTGAAAACTATGTGCAAGTGATGTAAACCATGGCTTGTAATTGTGTTTCAAGTGGTAAACATTAGTGATTTTGGACTAAAAATAATTTGTACAATCTTTGAAAATAAATAAGAAATGTATTAAGACTCTAGTAATCCTCACACAAACCATAAATGGTAACAAGGCCTTCCAATTGTCTCAACAGATCATGATGAACTCCAATGAAGAACCCAAATTAATACATTTATAAATATTTATAGTGAAACACCATTGGAGTAAAGGTACAATATGAAAATTACTATTTGTTTTGGTTTTCTCCATAATCCCATAAAAACTCCCTAGCAATATACCAAAAAATTCATAGCTATGATACTTGTTTACATATTGTGGACAAGGGTTATAGACCTCTAATAGTCAATGGGTAGTTATAGTTTTTTTTTTTTATATAGGGTTTAATTACTATTATTACTTAATTGGATTTCTTGGTGATTTATGCATCTACATATCCTTTACTTATTAAATTCGATCTACTTTCTAAGTTCTAATGATGAACTACATTTTGCAGGTTTGAGCATCAAAAAAATGTTTTGAAACATAATGAATATAGAACTATATAATAATGAAGGTAGGTGGATTTATCAAACAATCAATCCCAATCTATGCATTAGAAACCAAATGAGAGTGTGTCCCTTGTGCTGGAAAGCATATCTACTAGAAAGGATATTA
This sequence comes from Picea engelmannii, assembly GCA_009831015.1. NCBI lineage: Eukaryota > Viridiplantae > Streptophyta > Pinopsida > Pinales > Pinaceae > Picea > Picea engelmannii. The sequence goes on from WSFP011466388.1 coordinate 13,323, forward strand.
AGCCCCCTATGGAAATAATTATTTTGAATGTAAAATAATTATGGAGAATTATTTCAATACATATCTCTACAATACTAACCTACCATCTAATTTATGGTGTCCTTGAGGTAGGATTCAAAAGGCTATATTAAAGTTTCTTTTATTTTGTAGAAGGCTTATCTTAGCATCATGAACCAACAACATTTATCATTGAGTGCATAATGAGGTATTTTACTACTCAAATTGTATTGAATTTACCAAATTGGATTAGAAGCACAAGCTGAAGTGCATACCTTTATTGGTCATAGTGTTGGATAGATTATCATTAATGTCAACAGTCATTGATGTCAACAACCATTGATGTCAATAGTCGAAGTGATGATCTGTAATGACAAATTATATCAGATGAGATTGTCATTGATGTCAACATGTATATCAGTCAGCAGAAGATGTCAAACAATGTGTAGAGATCGACAATGCAAGCTCAGGAGGAGGAGCGAACAATATGAAGATAAAAAACGCAGAAGGGAAAACGCAGTATGTGATTATTATTGATCACGATAGGATAAAAAATGTTCCTATGATAGTGAAAAGGAGGAGCGAACAACATGAATATAAAAATATCAGCAACTGTCCGATTAGAGTGAGAAGCCTCAATAGTTGTCGTATCATCTCAGTATGGAAGGATAGGATAAGCAGGTTAAAAGGCTAAGAGTTTGACTATCCATATACCCGTCGACCGTCGAATCAAACCCAAGTTCTTGTTAAGAAGTCAAATCATTTTCAATTAGAAGGATCATTGGAGGATTGGTCAACGAAAATATTAAGTTGTGACTGTTGGATGCACAAATGCATGGATCAACAACTTTTAGATCCAGGTAAGGTGCACGCACCTTAATATTTTGGAAGTGATAATTATGGATATCAGGGATATTAGCAAATCAGACACTCTCTTGATCGTTGGATCAAGGATATGAACATGTGACACATGGCGGGAGATTGGAATTTTGCTGACTCGCGAAATAGAAAAGTCACTCTTGATCGTTGATCATGAAGGTGGGCACATTGCACCAGATTAACGAATTCAAGGATTCGTGATTTGGAGAAATTGCGAAGAGATAAGTTCGAAATCGTGAAATGAAAAATTGTGAAACACTCAGGTGTTGAGACCAGGGTCATAACTCAAGGTCACATGTGAGATGGGCCTTGGAAGTGGAGCTATCACCCTTAGCCTGGATTTCACCATTTTGGAGATCAAAATATTGGCCACAACATACAACGAATAAACCCGAAAGTTGAAGCACTGAAGTCAAGGAGTAAGACACATATTAAGGTACACGTCGTCTTGAGTGATGTCATTGAAGACCACATCAATAGACTAGGACAATCCATAACATGTGACATAACACATTGACAAACCACGTTAGCAGAACTCATCAGCATCGACACATGGTACAGTCAGATAGTGACAAGTGTCAAGTTGAAATTGACATTTTAGGCACTTGTATATCACAAATATGAGTGACATGTGGCAACTACTTGGCACATGCCAAGTCATCAAGTGGCTTCAGCAAGTTTACATCACATCGAGAGTTTTGAATAGTTTGATGTAACGATGACTCGAAGGTCAAAGTGACGAAACTCCATAAGCCATCCATCTCAACTGAAGATTGAATCGTAATCATTGAAGTTTATAAACATGATTAAGTCATTGTGATTAGATTAAATAATAAAAGAAGTAATATGATTCATCTGATCATTTCAGGGTTATTGTATTCGAGATTTTTTGTATGTTGGAAGAAAAAAAGTCCTGAACGACAAATAACCCAAAATATCGTAAGCCTCTCCATCTCAGTGGATTATTGAATCATGACCATTGATTCTAATAAATCCCTCAAAGCGTGCATTTGCTCTAGCACATGGTCACCGTAGTTGGTCATATGGTTCCAAGATGTAATCGGCAATTTCATAATCGGGAGTTTTGAAAGGTTGGAGGTAACGAAGACCTGAAGGGAAAAGTGTCGAAATCCCGTCAGTCGTCCATCTCTTCAAAAGAATGAATCGTGACCATTTAATCTATAAACGCTTAGGCACTCGTCTCACTTAGCTCTTGATCACTGTTGTTAGTCATATGCTATAAATTTTTAAAAGGAATAGGTCATTATATTTGTTAAAATACCGTGGTTCTATAACACACGGTCATATATGTTGGCTTGAAGGAAGCGCCTCCATGAAATCTATCCTCTGTGAAGATAATAGATTCAGGAACGAATTGAATAGATGAAATTGATCCATAAGTGATCAATTTATAAAAATCTATCATAGTGAAAATAATTATAGAGATTATTGTTAAGTTAATTAAAGAGGTGCGTTGGTCCAAACAAAGGGACACAATGTTTCACACTCACATTGTTTTGAAGAATATATAAACATGAAAGAGTGGGAGAAGAAAGTGACTCTGCACTTCAGTATAGAAGATCAAAAGCCGAAGCATATTCCAAGAAGATATCATAGGAAAGAATATGTGAATTACATAGAAGATGAAATGTGGTGATGAGTGTCTTATGATATACCTCTGATCATAGGATCGAATTGATTCTATAATGGATCACTTCTACTGGATTTGAATAAACTCTAGTTGGATAGACTGGGTTCTATCAACAAGCTGGGTCTTGCAGCAAGATGGGTCTTGCACCAAGATGGGTCTTGGCTGAGATTTGGTGCTCTACGAGGAGTTGGTGCTTCTCATTTGAGTTGGTGCTAAAACATTTAGTTGGTGCTAAAAGAAAATCCTCTTTCACATATATTTAAATTATTATGTTCATATCAGTTATACAAAAACTTATACAAACATTTGGTGTCTCTGTGTTCAATGTGAATATTCTTTGATTGTTATTAATCTTTTCAATTATGTTTTAACTGGTAACTTGAAAGAAGAAAACGTTAGAATAGTTCAGACACTAATTCACCCCCCCCCTTTTTAGTGTGGGTCATGTATTCTTCAGATAGGTTTTAGGTCCTTTGTTGTGTGTATAAGCATAGTGATAAATGTTTACAAAGTGAAAGTAAAATTCTAAATGTAAGTGTGAAGAAATAGAGAATCATAAAACAAATAAATACTTAAAAAAATAATATATTTCTTTAACAACAACATCATTTAACATTATAAAAAACAAAATTAGGAGAGTTAATGATTCATAAAAAAGTAAAATGTCTTATGAAGTTTAGGAGAGTGAATGATTCATAAAAAAGTAAAATGTCTTATAAAACTTCAGAAAAAAGTCAAATGTTGATTAAAAATTGAATTTTGAAGGAGTTGCACAAAATTTGGCTCTAAAATTGGTGTGAATCGAAGAGTTGCATGTGTAAAAAAACTTATTAACAATGTGATTTGCACTAATCAATAGTGTATCATAAGTGTGAATTTATCATGAAATGTTTGAATGGTGAAACCTATAGGAAAAATTCATCAATCGAAGAAAACCTAACCAAAAGGGTGTGAGAAAACCTAACCAAAATGGTGTGAAAAGGAAATCACAATGGTGTGAAAAATTGGGAAACTCAAAAATTCAAATTTTTTTTAAGCTAGGGCCTTCCCATGTGATGGATATGTAAACAAAATAGGATAAAACACATATCTAAACTACCAAATATTATAAATCAATTCAAACAACTAAGAGTTGTATTTATGGATCATACTCCCTAGTGTATCCATAAACCTGCTATGGTGGATTTCATGCATGGGAGTGCTAAAAACCTTGTTGCTAAAGCTAGGGAAAATAATGAAAGGTAAGGGGACAACATTATAACTAGATAAATTATCATCTACATATGTGATAGCTACAAAATAATTAAGTAATATATTCAATTATTTAAATAACATTCAAATGGATTTTTTTAAAAGAAGAAGTAACAAATGATTCATTCTAATGGAATTGTAAATAAATTATACACTAAATCACCTAGAGAGAGGGCTTGCAATAGGTGATCTACAATATTCTTCATGGGAAAGTTATTTTAACCTTCAATTATACTTGTTCTCAATCTCTGACAATGTTGGCTACAATTTCGCCTTTTTAATGGTCACTTTGAAGGGGAAATGAATAGAATGAGAGAAAGTAAACAATATATAACATAGTGGAAGAAATGTACTCATCACTCTTTGCAACTATTTATTTAGTATAACCTTTATCTCAATTTATTATTCTAAATTCTTGGCCATGGTTTCTATCTATAAGATAAATTGAAGCCTTGATTTGAATTGGTTCCCATGTGAATGCTCCTCCTTTAGTCATGGGAACCCAAGTGATTAACTAGACTTAAAGGAGGGTTAAAGGACTAAATTCTCATTAGTTGGAAGGATCAAGCTAGTTTGTACACAAAAAAGTTGCCACTTTAGGGTGTCCTTGGGCATGAGCGACTGATTTATTGAATTTATGAATTTCTAAGGGTTGTGTGACTAAAAACACCTTTTCAACATGATTGGAATGAGTTTTGATGGATATGTCATGAAATCCTAGAAATGTTAAATTGAAGGTTTGAATTTTATTGATGGTGTGTAAATAGCATATAGATAATTTAATTGGATGGATTATGTGAGCTATATATGGATTTAGAATGTTTCTGGGTACATCTACTTTAGGTGTGAAAAAATAGGGTAATAGCTCAATTTTATATTCCTAATCCTAAGTAGGAGTATGTGGGTTATGGATAGATGACATGATGGACTTAAACCTTTTTAAATATCTAGTAGTTTCATTTATTTTAATATTTTATGTAAATCAAGTTAATTAGGGTTTACAATGTTTTCCCGACTAGTTATGTCTATAAATAGATAATAGATCTTCATTATTAGGAACCACTTATGAAAAATTTATTTCCTGGATATTTGTAAAGGAGGTTATTTCTTCAAAGAGGTGTGTCTTTCATATTAATAATCTAATTATTTTAACTTTTATCTTTATTTATAATTATTCCAATTTTTGTTCTCTCTCTCTCTCTCTCTCTC
>WSFP011466389.1:0-18309 GCA_009831015.1 Picea engelmannii
GAGAGAGAGAGAGAGAGAGAGAACAAAAATTGGAATAATTATAAATAAAGATAAAAGTTAAAATAATTAGATTATTAATATGAAAGACACACCTCTTTGAAGAAATAACCTCCTTTACAAATATCCAGGAAATAAATTTTTCATAAGTGGTTCCTAATAATGAAGATCTATTATCTATTTATAGACATAACTAGTCGGGAAAACATTGTAAACCCTAATTAACTTGATTTACATAAAATATTAAAATAAATGAAACTACTAGATATTTAAAAAGGTTTAAGTCCATCATGTCATCTATCCATAACCCACATACTCCTACTTAGGATTAGGAATATAAAATTGAGCTATTACCCTATTTTTTCACACCTAAAGTAGATGTACCCAGAAACATTCTAAATCCATATATAGCTCACATAATCCATCCAATTAAATTATCTATATGCTATTTACACACCATCAATAAAATTCAAACCTTCAATTTAACATTTCTAGGATTTCATGACATATCCATCAAAACTCATTCCAATCATGTTGAAAAGGTGTTTTTAGTCACACAACCCTTAGAAATTCATAAATTCAATAAATCAGTCGCTCATGCCCAAGGACACCCTAAAGTGGCAACTTTTTTGTGTACAAACTAGCTTGATCCTTCCAACTAATGAGAATTTAGTCCTTTAACCCTCCTTTAAGTCTAGTTAATCACTTGGGTTCCCATGACTAAAGGAGGAGCATTCACATGGGAACCAATTCAAATCAAGGCTTCAATTTATCTTATAGATAGAAACCATGGCCAAGAATTTAGAATAATAAATTGAGATAAAGGTTATACTAAATAAATAGTTGCAAAGAGTGATGAGTACATTTCTTCCACTATGTTATATATTGTTTACTTTCTCTCATTCTATTCATTTCCCCTTCAAAGTGACCATTAAAAAGGCGAAATTGTAGCCAACATTGTCAGAGATTGAGAACAAGTATAATTGAAGGTTAAAATAACTTTCCCATGAAGAATATTGTAGATCACCTATTGCAAGCCCTCTCTCTAGGTGATTTAGTGTATAATTTATTTACAATTCCATTAGAATGAATCATTTGTTACTTCTTCTTTTAAAAAAATCCATTTGAATGTTATTTAAATAATTGAATATATTACTTAATTATTTTGTAGCTATCACATATGTAGATGATAATTTATCTAGTTATAATGTTGTCCCCTTACCTTTCATTATTTTCCCTAGCTTTAGCAACAAGGTTTTTAGCACTCCCATGCATGAAATCCACCATAGCAGGTTTATGGATACACTAGGGAGTATGATCCATAAATACAACTCTTAGTTGTTTGAATTGATTTATAATATTTGGTAGTTTAGATATGTGTTTTATCCTATTTTGTTTACATATCCATCACATGGGAAGGCCCTAGCTTAAAAAAAATTTGAATTTTTGAGTTTCCCAATTTTTCACACCATTGTGATTTCCTTTTCACACCATTTTGGTTAGGTTTTCTCACACCCTTTTGGTTAGGTTTTCTTCGATTGATGAATTTTTCCTATAGGTTTCACCATTCAAACATTTCATGATAAATTCACACTTATGATACACTATTGATTAGTGCAAATCACATTGTTAATAAGTTTTTTTACACATGCAACTCTTCGATTCACACCAATTTTAGAGCCAAATTTTGTGCAACTCCTTCAAAATTCAATTTTTAATCAACATTTGACTTTTTTCTGAAGTTTTATAAGACATTTTACTTTTTTATGAATCATTCACTCTCCTAAACTTCATAAGACATTTTACTTTTTTATGAATCATTAACTCTCCTAATTTTGTTTTTTATAATGTTAAATGATGTTGTTGTTAAAGAAATATATTATTTTTTTAAGTATTTATTTGTTTTATGATTCTCTATTTCTTCACACTTACATTTAGAATTTTACTTTCACTTTGTAAACATTTATCACTATGCTTATACACACAACAAAGGACCTAAAACCTATCTGAAGAATACATGACCCACACTAAAAAGGGGGGGGGTGAATTAGTGTCTGAACTATTCTAACGTTTTCTTCTTTCAAGTTACCAGTTAAAACATAATTGAAAAGATTAATAACAATCAAAGAATATTCACATTGAACACAGAGACACCAAATGTTTGTATAAGTTTTTGTATAACTGATATGAACATAATAATTTAAATATATGTGAAAGAGGATTTTCTTTTAGCACCAACTAAATGTTTTAGCACCAACTCAAATGAGAAGCACCAACTCCTCGTAGAGCACCAAATCTCAGCCAAGACCCATCTTGGTGCAAGACCCATCTTGCTGCAAGACCCAGCTTGTTGATAGAACCCAGTCTATCCAACTAGAGTTTATTCAAATCCAGTAGAAGTGATCCATTATAGAATCAATTCGATCCTATGATCAGAGGTATATCATAAGACACTCATCACCACATTTCATCTTCTATGTAATTCACATATTCTTTCCTATGATATCTTCTTGGAATATGCTTCGGCTTTTGATCTTCTATACTGAAGTGCAGAGTCACTTTCTTCTCCCACTCTTTCATGTTTATATATTCTTCAAAACAATGTGAGTGTGAAACATTGTGTCCCTTTGTTTGGACCAACGCACCTCTTTAATTAACTTAACAATAATCTCTATAATTATTTTCACTATGATAGATTTTTATAAATTGATCACTTATGGATCAATTTCATCTATTCAATTCGTTCCTGAATCTATTATCTTCACAGAGGATAGATTTCATGGAGGCGCTTCCTTCAAGCCAACATATATGACCGTGTGTTATAGAACCACGGTATTTTAACAAATATAATGACCTATTCCTTTTAAAAATTTATAGCATATGACTAACAACAGTGATCAAGAGCTAAGTGAGACGAGTGCCTAAGCGTTTATAGATTAAATGGTCACGATTCATTCTTTTGAAGAGATGGACGACTGACGGGATTTCGACACTTTTCCCTTCAGGTCTTCGTTACCTCCAACCTTTCAAAACTCCCGATTATGAAATTGCCGATTACATCTTGGAACCATATGACCAACTACGGTGACCATGTGCTAGAGCAAATGCACGCTTTGAGGGATTTATTAGAATCAATGGTCATGATTCAATAATCCACTGAGATGGAGAGGCTTACGATATTTTGGGTTATTTGTCGTTCAGGACTTTTTTTCTTCCAACATACAAAAAATCTCGAATACAATAACCCTGAAATGATCAGATGAATCATATTACTTCTTTTATTATTTAATCTAATCACAATGACTTAATCATGTTTATAAACTTCAATGATTACGATTCAATCTTCAGTTGAGATGGATGGCTTATGGAGTTTCGTCACTTTGACCTTCGAGTCATCGTTACATCAAACTATTCAAAACTCTCGATGTGATGTAAACTTGCTGAAGCCACTTGATGACTTGGCATGTGCCAAGTAGTTGCCACATGTCACTCATATTTGTGATATACAAGTGCCTAAAATGTCAATTTCAACTTGACACTTGTCACTATCTGACTGTACCATGTGTCGATGCTGATGAGTTCTGCTAACGTGGTTTGTCAATGTGTTATGTCACATGTTATGGATTGTCCTAGTCTATTGATGTGGTCTTCAATGACATCACTCAAGACGACGTGTACCTTAATATGTGTCTTACTCCTTGACTTCAGTGCTTCAACTTTCGGGTTTATTCGTTGTATGTTGTGGCCAATATTTTGATCTCCAAAATGGTGAAATCCAGGCTAAGGGTGATAGCTCCACTTCCAAGGCCCATCTCACATGTGACCTTGAGTTATGACCCTGGTCTCAACACCTGAGTGTTTCACAATTTTTCATTTCACGATTTCGAACTTATCTCTTCGCAATTTCTCCAAATCACGAATCCTTGAATTCGTTAATCTGGTGCAATGTGCCCACCTTCATGATCAACGATCAAGAGTGACTTTTCTATTTCGCGAGTCAGCAAAATTCCAATCTCCCGCCATGTGTCACATGTTCATATCCTTGATCCAACGATCAAGAGAGTGTCTGATTTGCTAATATCCCTGATATCCATAATTATCACTTCCAAAATATTAAGGTGCGTGCACCTTACCTGGATCTAAAAGTTGTTGATCCATGCATTTGTGCATCCAACAGTCACAACTTAATATTTTCGTTGACCAATCCTCCAATGATCCTTCTAATTGAAAATGATTTGACTTCTTAACAAGAACTTGGGTTTGATTCGACGGTCGACGGGTATATGGATAGTCAAACTCTTAGCCTTTTAACCTGCTTATCCTATCCTTCCATACTGAGATGATACGACAACTATTGAGGCTTCTCACTCTAATCGGACAGTTGCTGATATTTTTATATTCATGTTGTTCGCTCCTCCTTTTCACTATCATAGGAACATTTTTTATCCTATCGTGATCAATAATAATCACATACTGCGTTTTCCCTTCTGCGTTTTTTATCTTCATATTGTTCGCTCCTCCTCCTGAGCTTGCATTGTCGATCTCTACACATTGTTTGACATCTTCTGCTGACTGATATACATGTTGACATCAATGACAATCTCATCTGATATAATTTGTCATTACAGATCATCACTTCGACTATTGACATCAATGGTTGTTGACATCAATGACTGTTGACATTAATGATAATCTATCCAACACTATGACCAATAAAGGTATGCACTTCAGCTTGTGCTTCTAATCCAATTTGGTAAATTCAATACAATTTGAGTAGTAAAATACCTCATTATGCACTCAATGATAAATGTTGTTGGTTCATGATGCTAAGATAAGCCTTCTACAAAATAAAAGAAACTTTAATATAGCCTTTTGAATCCTACCTCAAGGACACCATAAATTAGATGGTAGGTTAGTATTGTAGAGATATGTATTGAAATAATTCTCCATAATTATTTTACATTCAAAATAATTATTTCCATAGGGGGCTTAATATCCTTTCTAGTAGATATGCTTTCCAGCACAAGGGACACACTCTCATTTGGTTTCTAATGCATAGATTGGGATTGATTGTTTGATAAATCCACCTACCTTCATTATTATATAGTTCTATATTCATTATGTTTCAAAACATTTTTTTGATGCTCAAACCTGCAAAATGTAGTTCATCATTAGAACTTAGAAAGTAGATCGAATTTAATAAGTAAAGGATATGTAGATGCATAAATCACCAAGAAATCCAATTAAGTAATAATAGTAATTAAACCCTATATAAAAAAAAAAAACTATAACTACCCATTGACTATTAGAGGTCTATAACCCTTGTCCACAATATGTAAACAAGTATCATAGCTATGAATTTTTTGGTATATTGCTAGGGAGTTTTTATGGGATTATGGAGAAAACCAAAACAAATAGTAATTTTCATATTGTACCTTTACTCCAATGGTGTTTCACTATAAATATTTATAAATGTATTAATTTGGGTTCTTCATTGGAGTTCATCATGATCTGTTGAGACAATTGGAAGGCCTTGTTACCATTTATGGTTTGTGTGAGGATTACTAGAGTCTTAATACATTTCTTATTTATTTTCAAAGATTGTACAAATTATTTTTAGTCCAAAATCACTAATGTTTACCACTTGAAACACAATTACAAGCCATGGTTTACATCACTTGCACATAGTTTTCAATTGGAGACATTAATTTTATGAATCCATTTTCATTATATAATTTTTATTTTTAACTATTACAATATATCTCAAGAGGATATTGACACCCATGCATCATCGTGAACTCTTAGTCACCTATGCATTTTCTTTGGTTTCGAGAATTCCCTCATTTGCTAAGAGGGATCCATGCTCTTTCGATCTCTCTATTAAGGGATATTATATTCAATGCAAAATCAAAATCCGAGGCTTTCATTCACATCAATATCGTCCTTCACTAGCTCTTACATTTCACACTTTTCACCCACTAGCTCATGAACTATTGATACATATATCATGGTTGGTGCCAACTTACCCCGGGTGGTTAGTTTGAACCATATTCAGTTGGAAAAAAATAATAAATGACCCTATGATCCATGATCTAAGTTGGGAACCCATGACAACCAAGTCTCTATTTGATAATCCAAAAATTTAGGGTAGATGTGGTGAGGATGCATAAACCATGTGATGACCTTTCATTTATGGTTCTCATACAATATTATTATAGAAGATTTTATATGATTTGGTTTTTTTCAATGCACCCTCACAAGGGTGTCCATAAAATGGTACATTGAAAAAATATTTGGTACTTATACCAATTTTGAGTCTAAATAAACAAAAAAAAAAAAATTACCTTTTTTTAGTTACTAGTCCATCTGGCATAGGTTGAAATTCTCACCAGTTGACACTAAACCATTGCCACACATATCATGGATCACATCCATGAGAAACATAAATCAATTTTTTTTTTAGGATCGATATCAAAGGCCCCTTCCTCTTGGATTTGTTTTAGATGCCTCATGTCCAAGGTGTCACTAAAGATGTGGCCACCACCATGCCTTAGTCATAGGATGCGTTAATGCTCAAGGAATGACCTATCAACTTAATTTGTGCATACTCAAGGTATTTATACTCTATAATCCCTAATGCCTCTTAGCATCATACATTTGACCAACCAAAATGAGGGGAATATCATGCCACTAATAGTGTTACAAGGCCCCTTTTGTACACAACCAACCAATTGATCCAAATCTCTTTTTTCCCTTGGTACTAGTTAGTATGGAAATCACTATGATTGAGCCAAAAGTTGTTGCAATTAAAATAACACTTCTTATGGTAATTAAAATATTGCTTATGTCAATCCAAACATCCCTTATGATGGATAGAGACCATAACATTGGGGGGCTAGCACATCTCACTCATGGACTCATCCCTCTAAGCATTACATGACCCGTAGTTCAATAAGAATCTCATTGATGGTTGTTCATATTTTTCATATGGTAAAACCACCTATTATAGTGCCCTCCCTCCCCCCCACCTAAAAATCCATACTTCCCTTTCCTTAATCCCCCATGAGGACCATAGGCCCCACAATTAACCTTATATTAATCTAACATTGACCTTATTCAAGCTTCTTCTTCCCAACAAGATGAGGCTTTTTCTCATTAGAACCCATCCAATCCCTTGGATTCAAAGAGGATGGGAAAGAACAAGAATGAAAACAAGAACCATAATTAAAGCTAGATATAGTGGGGAAATCCACCCACTCATACTACTAATAATGGGAGAAATCCTAATGCCACAAACATGTATAAAAATTATAACTAAGACAAAAAATATAAGCAAGTAAAGAAAAACCAAATTTGAATGAAATTCTATAGCACACTTTGTGGCCAATATGGGTGTTATACCCATCACTACCTTGGAATAGTTGGGTTTCATTATTGACGGAATTAGTACATAAATAAAGTACTAATACTGCCCATGCAAACAATAAAACTTATAAATGGAATCTAATCCTTCATATCTAGTATTGTTGTGGAAATCCTCCCCCCACCAAATAGTAATCACTAAGAAACAAAAGATCTGTAACTCCTCTTAGCCTTCTAGTTATTTGTATCTACGAGATTATTCATTTCAAAACTGTTGCATGAACTCAATAGACATTCACCTTTATAACAGAAATTGGTCATATGGCATGTCTAAGCCTACTCTATCTTAATGTGATAATTCTCGAAATTCAACCATCAATAGCTTTTAGATCCATCGACCTAATTTTGACCATGCATCCCATGTACTAAAGGAGATTTTATGTCAAACTACATATAATATGCATTCAAGGGATACACATAGATATAATATCATCGATGATTTGACTTGGTCACCTACCACCATGTTATGATGCATGAGAATCATAAGCAAGCCAACAAAGAAAGAACAAAGGTGAAGGATAGCTAGAATTGCACCAACGCACGTTTTGAGAACGTTTTGAATTTCAAAGGATAAAGCATTAATGAAATATCTAAAAGGATGTATTTTCATTTATGTTTTGAATATTGTAAACAGATCTTAAGCATTGCTCTCATATTTCGTATATGGAGGCATTTAATTGAAATAAATGTAAAGTAAGTAGGTTTAATTCTGATTAGATAGCTAGAGTTGGAAGAGGGAAAACTCTAGAAAGCTCCCTCGTAGGCATTGTATTGTAATCAATAATTCTCATTGTAAGATGTAGAGTTGTAGAGAGCAAGAGCATAGAGAAGAATAGAGATTTTAGGATTGTATAAGAAGATAGATGTTGCTATTGAACCATGTATAGGAGCATTGTAATTAATATAAGAATGCTTTGATTCCATTTCATGGTGTTGTGGTGGTTATTGTTTACATTTATTTTAATGGTATGTTTATAGTTTTTCTTATGTTCTCTGTTATGAATTTGTTTCAATGTTGTGTGTGTACGCTCTTGATTTCATGTTGAATGTATGAAGTCTATAATAGGAGAAGTATGAGTTTCAATTGTTTCTCACCCAGAGGATTCATGCATGGGGTGTAGTGGAGGTCCGCATAGAGTGCGTTGACAAAGTTCTGAGTTCTATCTCAGAAAAGATCAGGAGGGATACCATTGTTCTCATACCCGCTAGAGTGTAGGTATCACACAGAGTTTTGCAAGGTGTGCACCGACGAGTGGAAATCTTATACTTTTCCAACCGAGGAGGAAGGTTGAAGAACTAATGTTGCAAAGCAGTGCACATAGTTGAAGAGTGAAATAACCAGGGGTTTTTATGAATGCCGCAAGGTGTGCGTGCAGGGATTCCTTAGATTCTAGGATTTACAATGAGAGATCCAAATCCAGAGGGGTTAGGACCTTTGAAGTGTTCGAAGGAAGAATGAGGTCTGGATTCACCTCATAGAAATTAAGATTAGAAGGAAAGACGCCAAGGAATTTCAGGAGTCTTTGGGGAATTTGAACAGACAATTGAAATTCTCAGAGGGAGAATCACCGAAGTTTAGTGAATCGTTGGATCTTGCAGACTAGCAGGAATATTAAGGCTGGGTATCTTTCAACACTCATCAGCTCAGGAGGTATAGTGGTCATTGGATCCAGATCAATGAGGGTCATTTATTGCGCGCTCGAATTCATCATTTCGAAAGTCGAAGCGTGGAAGAAGTTGCGACTTGGAGTTGAGAGTTGCGAACTCTCTATTCATGAAGGCTCGATAGAATCAAGGCTGTTAGATCATGAGGAGCTAAGAGTCATTGATCGTGACAAGGAGTCACCATGATTTTAGTTATCGGTGAAATGTGTTGTTGCATTTCGAATCGCTGATAAGAGAAATCCTGAATTGCCGAAAGATTTCGCCCAGGTCGCAGTCGGGGTCACATCAAGTAAAATCAAGGGAGGATTTGAAAGACCCGTTAGCCTTTTGGAGTTTTAGGGATTGACGAGATAGAGGGGCTCATGTCAGTGATCGCAAAGTTTCCAAAACTTAAATACTTTTTGGGTGAAGGTTGTGGTCACGTCAGTCTGTCACGTGGATGAGAGTTGGAGCTTAGTGCCTACTCACGTAGGCGTAGCTCCAAAGAAGGACCAATGGATAAAAAATTGTGTGTGGGAGATTCCTGTGGGGAATCAAGGAGTCAATCAGAATCAAAGGGAGATTAAGAATGATCCTATACCAGGAGGTCGTGAAGAACGTGGTGAGGTAGGGGTGCTGCCCCAAGGTGGTATCAGAGCCTACAATCTTTGTTTTATGTAAGAAAGGGGGACATAAGACAAGTTGTGATTCAAATTCTGCATGGGACGGATTGAAACAATGCCACCTAGAAGACGTCAAGATAGACCAATGCCTAATCTAGCTATGAAAAGAAAAATGAGAGAGCTCTGTTCTCGATTAGATGCTATGGAGACAGCATAGAGACAAACAATTGATGTTGGAGATGTCATTGAGGCTGAAAGTGAAAATGAGGCTAGAGTTGAAGAAGAAGTTGTAGTTGAAGATGCTACAAAAGAACATTTATTCAGAGTTGTTTCAAAAATAGGAGCCAGGGAAAAGATGGACATTCCAATGTATGAAGGCAACTTGGACATTCAAGAGATGCTAGATTGGTTTAGAGCTATGGATAAGTACTTCAACTATGGGAATGTCGAGGAAGATAAGAAAGTTAAACATGTTGTCACTAGACTTAAAGGGAATGCAACACTGTGGTGGGATGAACTATAGGCTGATAGGCGATGTAAAGGCAAGAAAAGAATAAAAAAATGGGATAGAATGGTTGCAAAGATGAAATCCAAGTTTATACCCAAGGACTACCAGATAAATTTGTTTTGAAGGATGCAAAATTTGAGACAGAAAGGGATGGCAATGAAAGAATACACTGAGGAGTTCTACAAGATAAACATTAGAGAAGGTCATCGAGAAAGTGATGATGATAATTTCGCCAAATACATGAATGCTCTGATATATGACATTCATGATGAGATGAGCATGGTGACGATTAGAAATGTGGAAGATGCTTATCATATTTCTTTGAAGGATGAAGAAAAATTAGCCCAAAATCAAGGTCAAAGAGGTTGAGGTAGAAGTTAGAAAAGAGGCAAAGCGATTGCCTAGGACAAAGTACAGAAGCCTAAAGAGGAAAAAAATAAATCTCACACTCACCCTAAAACAGGAGGAATTTCACAGGGAAGACAATATGCCAACAGGAATACTTTTTCGCGAGTAAGAGGAAGAGGAGGAGGCAGAGGTGGTGAGATAATTTTTTTTGTCTATGGAAATATCATACATAGGTCTTATGAATGTCCTAACAGAAAAAGAGACGAAGGCGAAGCTCACATTTTGGAAGCACAAAGAAAAAATGTTGAGGCAGAAGATGCAGAAGGTCCTTAATGATGGCAAAAATTCTCTTAAATCCAGAGAAGGAGGTGGAGAATCCAGTCCAAAGGAATAGTTTATTTAGAACTGCTTGCAAGACCAAGGATAGGGTATGCAAGGTAATAGTGGATAGTGGAAGTACACTTAATATAGTATCTATAGAAATGGTGGAAAAGTTGGAATTGGAGACAGTTGCACATCCGAGACCATACAAAGTCTTGTGGTTGCAAAAAGGACATCATGTAACAATCACTAAACAATGTTTAGTTGAATTCAAGATAGGGGGTTATAGAGATAAAATTGTATGTGATTTTATCCCCATGGATGTTTGTCATCTTTTGTTGGGGAGACCATGGAAATATGACAGGAATGTTTCTCATGATGGGAGAAAGAACACATACACCTTGGAGAAGAATGGTAGGATGCATATGTTGTTGCTAATTAAAGACACGGAGGTAAAAATAGAGACAAGAAATGCTATACTTCTCATGAGTGGGAAGGAGCTTCTTGATGAAGTCTAGAAAGAAGAAGACATCCAGTTTGTTTTAGTAAGAAAACCTGGAGTCATTATGACAAGTACCAGGATAGATGATCTATCGGAGGAAATTCAGGAACTGCTGGAGAAATTCGTTGATAACGTGGTGGACGATTTACCTTGTTCATTGCCACCTATCATAAGTATAAGCCATCACATTGACCTTATACCAGTAGCAGGTTTACCAAACAAAGTAGCATACAGATTGATACTATAGGAGAATGAAGAATTCAAGAAGAAAGTCCAGGATTTGATGGACAAAGGGTTGGTTAGAGAAATCTTGAGTCCATGCATTATTCCAATAGTGATAAGCCCAAAAAAGGATGGTGGATGGAGAATGTGTACAGACTCAAGGGATATAAATAAAATCACCATCAGGTATAGATTTTCTTTACCGAGGATCGATGAATTTATGGATTTCTTGAGTGGAGCAAAGTTTTTTTCAAAGATTGATTTGAAAAGCGAATATCATCATATTGGAATGAGGGAAGGTGATGAATGGAAGACAACATTAAAAATGAATGAAGGACTATATGAATGGCTTGTCATGCCATTTGGTTTGACGAATGAACTGAGTACCTTTATGAGGTTGATGAATGAAGTCTTGAAAGATTTCATTGGAAAGTTTGTAATTGTGTATCTTGATGATATATTGATCTTTAGTAAGACTGAGGAAGAGCACTTAAGACACTTAGCTTTAGTAATGAGGATATTGCAGCAAGAGAAATTGTTGATAAACTTGAAGAAATTGTCTTTCATGAAGAAAGAACTCATTTATTTGGGGTTTGTGATCTCTTCAAATGAGTTGAAGATGGATCCTGAAAAAGTAAAAGAAATCAGATATTGGCCATCGCCAAATAACATCTTTGAAGTTCAAAGCTTCTATGGATTGGCTATTTTTTATAGGAAGTTCATCAGGAATTTCAGTGGGATATGCGCGCCAATGATGGACACAGTCAAGAAAATACATAAATCTTTTCATTGGACGGAGGAAGAAAAGAAAAGTTTTAAGTTGTTGAAGGAGAGAATAATTGGACAACCAGTTTTGGTTCTGTCAAATTTCAATAAAACATTCCAAGTCAGATGTGACGCCGACAGATTTGCAATTGGAGCAGTCTTAAGTCAAGACAATAGGTTGATTTCATACTTCAGTGAGAAGCTGAACAATGCAAAGATGAAATATTCCACGTATGACTAGGAATTTTATGCAGTCATATAGGCATTGAAGAAGTGGAGGCATTACTTGATCCCAAATGAGTTTGTCTTGTATAGTGATAACCATGCTTTACAATTCATAACTCGACAGGAGAAGTTGAACCAGAAGCATGCAAAATGGGTTGAATATATGTAGAATTTCACTTTTATTATAAAGAACATTTATGGAACTGCTAACAAGGTTGTTGATGCATTGAGCAGGAAATGTTTGATTTTGTAGGAATTTCATGTGAACACCTTAGGTTTTGATAGACTTAAGGACATGTACAAAGATGATCCAGATTTTAAAGATGCTTATGAAGCATGTGAGAATCTAGTTCTTAGAGATAGAAGCCAGTGGATCGAGTATCTGATTCAAGATGGACTATTATTCAAGAGAAATCAGTTGTGTGTTCTGAAGGGTTCTATGAGAGAGAATCTTCTAAAGGAAAAACATAGTGGGGGATTGGATGGACATTTCAGCCATGAAAAAACATTTGTGTAGCTAAGAATCTTATATTATTGGCTAGGGATGAGGAAAAATGTCAATAAATTTTTGAACAAATGCAGAATTTGTTAGCATGCAAAGGGGAAAAGACAAAATACAGGATTGTATCAACCACTGCCAGTACCATAGAGGTCATGGGGTCTGGTAAGCATGGATTTTTTGTTAGGACTGCCGAGAACATAGCGGGGTTGTGATTCCATATTTGTGGTGGTCGATAGATTTTCTAAAATGGCACATTTCATACCATGTCAGAAAACCAGTGATGCAATTCACAGTGCAAACCTGTTTTTCAAGGAAGTTGTTAGACTTCATGGCTTACCCAAGAGTATAGTTTCAGATCGAAATACCAAATTTGTTGGTCATTTCTGGAGGACACTATAAAAGAATATGGGAACATAATTTTCTTTTAGCTCGTCCTATCACCCTCAGACGGATTGACAGACCGAGGTAGTGAACCGAAGTCTGAGATATTTATTGAGGAGTTTAGTAGTTGAACATCGCAGTTAGTTGGATCAGATTCTATCACAAGCAGAATTTGCATATAATGATTTACCTAACAGAAGAACATGACATAGACCATTCCAAATAATGTATGGAATGTATCCAAGCGGAGTATCTGAATTGAGAGACTTAGGAAATAACGAATTCATAAGTGTTGGAGCAGATGATTTTGCAACAGAGATGCAAGAGTTCCACAACAAAATCAAAGAGCGGTTAAATAATTCCAACCAGGAATATAAGCACATAGAATATCAACACAGGAGATAACTTCATTTTGAAGTAGGTAATTTAGTTATAACACATCTAAGAAAAGAAAGGTTCCCAAGGGGAACATACAATAAGCTGAATATGAAGAAGATAGGGCCATGCAAAATTTTGAAGAAATTTGAGGCCAATGCTTATGAATTAGAATTTCCAGATGGGGTAGGAATATCACCCATATTCAACGTAGCAGATCTATATCCTTATAGAGCCTATGGAATAGAGGAGGATTAGCAAGAAGTTCAATGGGTCAAACAGTTGCTTGTAGATGAAAATCCACATATGGAAAATATAATTGATCAAAGAGTTGGAAAGAAGACCCAAAGGAAGACATACTTTGAATATTTGGTCAAATGGAAAGGACACCCGATTGAGGATGTCAGTTGGGAAAGTGAAGAAGATATCCAAAGGCATGGAAAGACGGTGCAGGACCTCATGAACCGGAGTTCATGAATTTTTCAGCCAAGGGAGTATGATGCAGGAGCATCGTAAGCAAGCCAACAAAGCAAGCACAAAGGTGAAGGACAAATGGAATTGCACCAACACACGTTTTGAGAACATTTTGAATTTCAAAGGATAAAGCATTAATGAAATATCTGAAAGGATGTATTTTCATTTATGTTTTGAAGATTGTAAATAGATCTTGAGCATTGCTCTCATCTGTCAGATATGGAGGCATTTAATTTAAATAAATGTAAAGTAGGTAGCTTTAATTATGATTAGATAGCTAGAGATGGAAGAGGGAAAACTCTAGAAATCTCCCTTGTAGGCATTGTATTGTAATCAATAAGTCTCATTGTAAGATGTAGAGTTGTAGAGAGCAAGAGCATAGAGAAGAACACATATTTTAGGATTGTATAAGTAGATAGTTGTTGCTATTGAACCATGTATAGGAAACTAGAATTAATACAAGAATGCTTTGATTCCATTTCATGGTGTTGTGGTGGTTGTTGTTATATCTATTTTAATGGTATGTTTAAAGTTTTTCTTATGTTCTCTGTTATGCATTTGTTTCAATGCTATGTGTGTGTATTCTCTTGATTTCATGTTGAATGTATGAAGTCTGTGAGAGGAGAAGTATGAGTTTCAATTGTTTCTCACCCTAAGGATTCCTGCAAGGGGTGCAGTGGAGGTTCGCATAGAGTGCGTTGACAGAGTTCTTAGTTTTATATTAGAAAAGATCAGGAGGGATACCATTGTTCTCATACCCACTGGAGTGAAAGTATATCACAGAGTCATGCAAGGTGTGCACTGACGAGTTGAAGTCTTATAATTTTCCAACTGAGGAGGAAGTTTGAAGAACTGTTGTTGCAAAGGAGTGCACAGAGTTGAAGAGTGAAATAACTAGGGGTTATTGTGAATGCCACAAGGTGTGTGTGCAAGGATTGCTTAGATTCTAGGAGTTACAGTGAGAGTTCCAAATCGAGAGGAGTTAGGACCTTTGAAGTGTTTAAAGGAAGAACGAGGTCCAGAGTCACCTTGCAGAAATTAAGATCAGAAGGAAATACGCCAAGGCATTTCAAGAGTATTTGGGGAATTTGAACAGATGGTTGAAATTCTCAGAGGGAGAATCACCAAAGTTCCGTGAACCGTTGGATCTTGCTGACCAACGAGAAGATTAAGGATGAGTGTATTTGAACAACTCATAAGCTCAGGAGGGATAGTGGCTGTTGGATCTAGATCAACGAGGGTTGTTGATCGCGTGCTCGAATTCATCATTTTAGAATTCAGAGCATGGAAGAAGTTGCGACTTGGAGTCGAGAGTTTTGTACTCCCAATTCATGAAGTCTTGATAGAATTAGGAATGTTATATTAGGGGGATCTCAGAGCCATTGACCATGACAAGGATTCACTGTGATTTCGGCTATCGGTGAAAGGTGTTGTTGCATTTCGAATCGTCGATAAGTGAAATATTGAATTGCCGAAAGATTTAGCCTAGGTCGCAGTCGAGGTCACATCAAGTAAATTCAAGGGAGGAGTCAAAGGAACCGTTACAGTTTCGAGGTTTTGGGGATTGACGAGTGATAGGGACTGACGTTAGTGATCGCAAAGTCACAAAAACTGAAATAAGTTTTGGGTGAAGGTTGTGGTCACGTGGATGAGAGTTGGCGCTTAGTTATAACTCGCGTAGGCATAGCTCCAAAGAAGGACCTGTGGATAGACACTTGTGTGTGGAAAATTCCTAAGGGGAATCAAGGAGTCAATCAGACTCAAAGGGAGATTAAGAAAGATCCTAGACCGGGAGGTCGTGTAGAACCTGTTGAGGTAGGGGTGTTGCGCCATGTTATCACTTTAAGTACTTCAACCTATTATTCATAGAACAAGTCCTCATTTTTATTCTTCTGCATTATCGATTCATTATATCACTCTTGAATATATTTGAATTTTATAAATTTAAGCCAAGGTTATCCCTTTAGTTCAATTTCAAATACCTATCATGATAAAAAATCTAATTATACGTGATTGTATTGTTAACAAATGGGATTCTAATTGTGTTATGTCAACAATGGTTTAGATAATTTTTGGATACCTTGCGTTAATCACATCCACCATCAATTTCTATAGTTAAAATGAACACCCTTCTCATCCATAATGGCTATTTCAAAATGTCCTTATTGAATTAGGCCAAAACCATCTTAATTGATATAGAACTTCTCAATGTTTTTCCTAATTGTGAATTTGTCCTTGGAAACACTTGTTGATGAAAAGGAATAACTATCTTAATACAAAGATTTTATAATCTTATCAAGCTAAGGAAATATAGTCAAGATTTTTACCCTATATTTATAGCCCTTTTGCAAAATTATAAATTAACCTTCAAGAAATATGCTCTTGATATCAATGTTGTTTTTTTATATTGATTTATGACAAAGAAAAATAAATAAAAGATATCATAAGTATAAATAGTTTGATGAAAAATTATGAAAATAGAAAAACATGAAACAAGAACATACACATAATCCAAAATGAGACTTCAAAACCATCAAGTGATTTTATTCATTCAATTTTGAAACATTGCCAAATATATTCTTTCATACCCAGAAGGTGTAAGGACTAGGAAAGTACTTATAATTCAAAGGTTACATCATCATAGAGATGATTGGTGCCTCCCAAGTAAAACAAAGACTAGAAAATAAATGGATCAACAAACCACAATTTTCCATTTCTTTGTCTCTACATAAAATCTTTAGTTAGCATTAAAAACCAATTGAGAAATTCAATAATAATGTACAGACTATTAAAAACAAATGATCAACCTTATAATCATGTCAATAATCAATGCTTACCTCCATGTTACCACCTTTAGTAAGACCCTTCTATCAATAAGAAGTATGTAGCCTTTAAGTATTTCAAAAATGGATGAAGTAGTAATGCAATTTTACTGTAGAGAAAGAGAAAATCTTATCAGAGTTTTTGTCTCTATGTCCTCTCCCTTTTTACTTGTCCATTGAATTCTTCTTTTATCTCTCAAAACATATTTTGAGTAGTTCCAACTTAGTACCCTTTAGTTAATTTTTTAACTAATTTTAGTTAAATAGGGACAACTCATAGTTAAATATTAATAAATAATGAAAATGGTAAAATAAATATTAACTAATAAGTGGGGATCCCCTAACAACTCTTTGTTTAATTTTTCAACATATCCTCTTGTTCCTCCATGAAATAATTATGTATCAAAATCACCAATATATCAACATAATACATATCCCAATCAACTTGCATGAAATATTTCAAAACATACTTTTGACTCCCAAAAGATATTCATCATTTATATCTCAAAATAAATATGCCAATTGTTGCTAGACTAAGGTTGTTGCAAGTATATCAAAAATAAAAATGTCATCAAGATGCCTGGAAAATAATGGTATGAAATATCCAAAAATGAATCACAGATCTATCCAAAACATAATTTTGTCCAAAAATAACAATTTTTGTCCCAAAATAAAGTCTTTCCAATAGTGAAATAATCATAAAACAATAGAATTTGTATTTCTTATCTGAGGTAGTTTTCCTCTGCTCAATTTCCTATGAATTTGTTATCTTTATTACCTCTGCATATGCATGTACATATGTCGATCTCCAAAAGGGATATGTCTACCTTCATTCTTGGGGTGTTAAAAATGAGAGGTAATTGAGTGTGAGGAAGTTACTGATTTGTCAGATTCAACAGATTTGGAAGGTCATTTTCTTTTGTCAGGTTCTAGTTCTTGGACTTGAGACTTTATATTTTTCAATAGTTGGGTTAGATGAGCATGGGTGGATTCAGATGCAATGTGCAGGGTGTTGATTAAGGTTGGTTGTCATTGATGTCAACCCTTGAAGAAATCCCTGTAGCACAAAGATTTGGGTAATGGACCCAATATTGTTTGATGTAAATATGACTCATTATTTTTTTTTCATGGTTGATAAGAAGTAAATATGGATGAACTCCAAAGTGGTCCCCTTATGG
>ML876404.1:0-10382 GCA_009831015.1 Picea engelmannii
CTACCCCAAGCTCAGAAGGCCACTCACTCAGCAGAGGCAACTCTAGAAAATAAAAACAGCTTTGATGCGTTGAAGGAAGACGAAGCCCAAGATCTAGAAACAACAACAGTTAAGGGAAATCCTCCGGTAGACGAAAGCCCTCCGGATTCCACCCCTCCAGAGTCAGTAGCAACAAGAAA
This sequence comes from Picea engelmannii, assembly GCA_009831015.1. Taxonomy (NCBI): domain Eukaryota; kingdom Viridiplantae; phylum Streptophyta; class Pinopsida; order Pinales; family Pinaceae; genus Picea; species Picea engelmannii. The sequence continues at coordinate 180 of ML876404.1, forward strand.
AGTTCGAGCCTCGGCAGACGAAAGCCCTCCAGACTTCACCCCCCCAGGCCCAGTAGCAGCGAGAGAATTGCGGGCCTCAGGTCCGATTCCCTCTGCCTCGACAGGTTTGATTGTTTCAGTCCCATCTAGCAATTCTGTGGAAGCTTCTGATTCTGAAGATATTTCAGTACCGCCTCCACCTCTTACTCGAGGACGAAAGTCCAACAAAGCGCGCAGAGAAAAGGAGGCGGCCTCCAACATCTCTTCAGGCTCTCAGAAAATGTTGGATCCCTTCTTTAAGAGGAAAATTCCACCCCCCTCCGGTTAATGTTTTGCTTCTGTCTCCTTTTGTGCTCACAGTTTGTGAGAATTTACTCATGTAAGCAATTTTTGTCATTTTTTCGAATTAGCTCCAGAAGCAGATGGGATGGGTTTCCCCAGACATTTACAAGAAGGTTGGCAGCACTGTTAGAGGTCACCAACCTTCTTCAGATATGTAACTTTCTGGTTCTGGGTTGTCAAAACGTCGCCTAATGAAACATAACCGTTCTTGTTAGAAAAAAAAATAAAAAAAATAAGGAGCTTATTTTTATAAGAATATTTTAAAGGAAATTAGAATTATGTATTTTATTAAAAAATATTAAATACTGAATTTCTTAGAATGAGGATGAATAATCAATAATAATTTTTAAAGAGAAACATATAATTTTTAGGAATAATAAAAAATATAAAATGAAAATTTTTCATGTTATTGAGGTGGATAACATCCTCAACTTTATAAATATAAGGTACCTCCATGAGTTTTGGGGAACCATGAGAGTGTAGGGAAATGTTGTTGAATTTCCATTGTAGTTTGCTAAGAAATGGAGTAAACTTGTTATATTGATTTTGGAAGATAGTTGGGTTGAAAGTGTAACAACTTCCCTTGTAATATGTGTTATTTCTTTCTTAACAAATTTAGTGGTGGAAAACCATCACTAAAACACATCTTGCTACTAAAATTCACCTGAACTCCTAGTTGTGATTTGACATAGCTCAGGGGTCCTAGGGAAATAAGTTTTCCCTTAATACGATTGAGTGAAAGCTAGTTGGTAATTATTGAGTTGGGAAAGGCAAGGATTTCGAAGAGTTCAACACCATACTATTGTTAAGTTTTGGACTTATAATAATCCATTGTTTGGTTGATAAGAAATATAAATTTGGTTTTATTAGAGATCTTACTTCTAGAAATTAATCTAATAGAAAACAAAATGATATTTTGTGGTTTTGGTGTAATTCCATTTGAGCAATATCATTGACAAGATAATCCTATGCATTCTAAGGTTATGAGAAACACATTTGATGAAAGTTCTCAATTAATTTATTTTTGTTAAGACTTTGTATGGAAAGTGTTTAACAAAATGTGTAAACCAAAAAGTGTAGCAATCAATGAAATGCTCATAAATAATATGTATAAGCTTAAGTGTGTTTTCTCTAGAAATGTTAAGAGTAAATATAAGTATTAGGCCTTAACCATGATTAGTATATGAAACATTGAGAGGGGGATAAGGTTGTGTCCCCGTGTTTTTAAGAAAGTTTTAATTGTTGTTATCATATTCTATATTCTTATCTTCGTTATGTTTAACCAATAACGTTTAATTTTAATTGTGTTCTTGGGTAAGTTTATAGAATTGAGTTGAGTTTGGAAATTTATATGATTGATGTCAATTTAAGGGATGTAATTACTTTGAATCATGTGATTAAATTAAGAAATAATTAAGTTTATAATATTATAATAATAATAAAAAAAACTATTTTTAAAGCCACGGTTAAGTTAGATATCAAATTGGTGTATGAGATTTTTTTGTTCACTCAGTGACTGTTAAAGTTTACAGAGGTGACATGGTTTTACGTATATGGTTAATATGATGAAAAATGATTTAAGAGTTTGTAATATCTTGGTTATAAATGAACATGACCCGTTTATAAAAGAATCTCATGTGAATGAGTATGTCTAAACATGATTGGCTATGGGCATATCAATTTGATTTGGAGATTGTTTCACATTTTCATCGTCGTTCTAATCATCCATAATAATAATGGCATGGAGTATTTCCATCATATATGAATAATGATTGAATTGTTGACTAGTAACATGTTATGTTTAAAAGAAAATACAATGGAGAAGTCCAAATGTTTTACTAATTGGTTTTATTTTGGTAGTTATCACCAAAATCTAGATATATAATTTTTTGTCAAATTGTAATTTTCCATTTTTGAAATTGTATTTTTGAATACATAAATGAATTCAACATCTTCAAAAACTCTTATTACACATAGATTGCGCAATCTCAACAATTAATATATGTAATTGCAACCATTCTTCTAAATTTTTAGACGAATTTTAAATAAAAATAATCGAAAAAATATAAACAAAAAAATCCAAATCTTAACATGTTCAGGATATGCTAAATATAACTGCTTTCTTGTTTTGTGCTCATGAACTTAGAGTTGTTGAATTAGTGCACAAGGACACTATAATAACAAGTGTTGCATGGTAGCGTAGTCCCTGTCGGGTTGGAATGGGAATAAATGCACTGCTATGGAGGGACTGAGGGAGAATGAGAAGCCCGAAGCAGTGGACGAAAATCAAAACTACAACAGACACATGGAAAGCAACATGAAGTACAGGTGGTATCCATGCAGAAAATTATTCGCGGCACTATGTGACACACCAACCATAAGACATCAGGTTGCTACATGACTCTAGGAGAATGTCACTACGGGAGTAAGCCTGTAGCCCCGAAGAGTCGGAGTCCCAAATTCCTAAATTAGTTAATCATAATATTATATTAATATGGGGTTAAGAAGTAATTATCATCCCAATATCTAGAGTTAAGTACAATTTCCATAGTCACTTCTTTAATTTTTCCCATGGACAAAGTAAGCAACATGCATTTCATTCTATTAAACAGATCATATGGCTTGTCTGTCTCTATATGTGTTAGGATAAATAAAGTTATATGCGGTGGACAAGAAACAAATATATATATATATATTATATATGTATATATATGTATATGTATGTATATGTATGTATATGTATGTATATGTATATGTATATGTATGTATGTATGTATGTATGTATGTATATGTATATGTATATGTATATGTATATGTATATGTATATGTATATGTATATGTATATGTATATGTATATGTATATGTATGTATGTATGTATGTATGTATGTATAAGATTCTTTGGTCTTCTTGTGTGACCTCTGTGTTTGCTAGTTTTTCCTATACAATTGCAGAGGTTGATCTGCAATTTCTCTCCAGGAAGAGGGCATCTTTGTATAGCACCAACTGGGCATCTCAGTATAGTACCAACTAGTATATTTGCAACATGTCTATCCAGTTGATTGGTTTTATTTGGCAAAGATAAAAAAATTCGAAGGTTTCTATTTATGCGGATATTATTGCAGATGTATTTACAACTTTGTTAACCCTTGAATTTGTTAGCACCAAAACGACAGCCAAACAAGGATGTCAATCCTACTGCGTTTCTTATAGATGTGATACTCCTCTTTAAGTTTTTCCTAGGGCGTGTATAGTTCAAATGTGGGACTTAGAGAATTTCCTTCGTAATGACTTGAAGCAATACAAAATGATAAAACATGTTTTGTTTTTTTTTTTTGGTTAAATAAAGGTTCCTGGAAAATAGGACCAAGAATCACACACATTAACCATTCAAATTAAATAAACACAATTTATTGACATCCATCATAGTTGAATATAAAAATTTATGAGCACATAAAAATAAAAGAAGATGACCGATATGCATAAAGAGAACTAATTTTGCATTCCGAAAACAGGGTTACAAGGCATCGTCAAGAATGTTCCCGAAATAGTTTTCTTTTAAAATTATCAAAAAATAATAATGTATTTTACATATTTTTGGAAATTTAAATGCCTTTGTCATATAGATTGGGATTGGGGCTCCCATGGACCATAAAAGAAATAAGTACAAGAAATAGGACTATAGAAAGAATAAGTGGGCGACGATAGAGAGCAAGACCTGAAAAGAAGAATTTGGAAGTTATCAGTCTTTGGTTGGACATTTCTATTTAAAGAGGTGAAATAACTAGATTGATAAAGAAAGCAAGATGTGATCAGTATAGACTTACTATGATGGTATCTATTTCTCCCTTTGCTATTTTCTTGTTGATGCCTTTTTATTTCTCTCGTCGACGGCCACTTGAATTGTGCCAACTGCTTGTTTCCCTTCGTCGGTGAGCTTGTCGATTTCCCTTTAGAGCCATTCTTCAATGTAGCTTCTCATGGGGGCCACGTTGATCTCATCCCGGATTTTTATGTTGAAAAGCTCATTTTCTAAGTCCCTTAGATCAATATAAAGATTATGTAGAGCCTGTTCAATTTCTTCATTTTGTGCCCAATAGTCCACTAGCCAGTTGTCCACGTCATCTTAACCATATTCAAGGATGGCGTAAAACTTTTCTAAAGACAACCCCTTAAAAATATCAACTTGTTCATCAAAGGCTCGCTTGGTTAAGGACAAGGACTTGAGGATCAAGTTGGGGTCTTGGACCTCATTGGTACTTCCGGATAAGTCTATTTCATTCAACTTTATGAATAATTCTTCTTTCTCTGATATGGCTTGTTCACATGATTCGACAATGAGATGTAGGTTCTTAAATTTCTCTTTCCAGCATTCTTTTAATTGTTTGATCCGGTTTGGGGAGGGGAGATATTCTTGTCTTCTTCTCAGATCTGACATGTTGGTGACATGGTTGCCAAAAGGGATGACCGTCTCTAGATAGAAACGTTCTTCATTTTTCAAATCTGCCTGCAAATGTTCATGCAAAGCATGTGCCCTCGTTCCAAGGGAAGCTATATTTTGTGATGTTTCACAGGCTTGAGTAATTAGCTCCACTCTTTTCTTGATATTATTCTCCACATATTCTATACACGATGTGAGGAGGCTGGAGGATCATGTTAACTTGGCTGCAGGGGTGGCATGCACTGTTATTGCTAAAGGATTGGCAAGCAATGGTATAGGAATCAAAGATTCCTCCAATTCCTTGATTCGATCCTTCATTCTGGCATTCTCTGCCTCAATGCCTCCAATGGAATCATCAAGAGCATCTATGGTTGCTTAGTGAAGTCAGAATATTTGGCACAGATGCATGTTCCTAAGGTTAATCTCTGAATGAGACTTCCCTTTCTTATTTCTTACATCTCTCTTTTCAATAATTAAATTTTTAGATTAGTTGTCAAAAACAACGCTCTGGAATACGAAGGATTCATCTTCGTCAAAAATATCGGTCTCAGTTATTTCCATTATGGGTCTATGGTGGATCGCGTCCGCGGGGAAAAAATGTTGTGGAACACATTATCCAGATCAGTCTCAAGTTCCATATCCTCACTTTCAGTTTCAGGCTCTTCTGCTTTCCTTACAATGTTTTTTCTCTTCTTCCTCATGGGAAGCTTGTGAGAACTATCAATTTTACCTCAAGGAGGGTTCTGATCTCCTCCTCCATTTGAAGAATTCTGGGTTGCTTTCTTACTGGGGTGGGTCGTTGGAGCGATGCTCTAGGATGTCGTACTCTTGGGAGTGCTAGTCGAGGATTGGACACTCTTCTCACCGAGGATTTTTCCTTGTTGTTTGTACAATTCAATGGTGCTTTACAATGTCTCTATGTCGCCATTCTGAGGAGCAGGAGTGTTGTCATCATTGTCTCTATCTTCGTTCAGGCATGTATGGATAAAAGAGTTGTTGAAGCCAACTGCCAATAAATGTTCTAGAAAAATCCCATTAGGGTCGAACCCTCTTTTCCTTTCAACATATCTTAGGTTCAAGTTGTTGAAATGGCCTGCGAATTCGTCAATCTTGTTGACGTTCCTGAACACGAAGTCCCCGACTTTCCAAGGTAGAGGAATGAACTGTTTTTTCTCTTCTCATGGAAAAAATGCAACTAGTAGTTGTATTGCCTTGCTATTTCTGTAACAAACATTTTGTCCATAATGTGACATGGAAGGAAATCGAGATTTTCCTTGGATCCAAAAATCATTATTACACTGTAATTTTCCATTTGTTCAAGTGTCCCCTTCCTATCCAAATATTGGTTTCCTGGTCAAACATCTGGGGAGAATCCTTTCCTAATAATAAATCTTTGAAAACTGAGACAAAGTCATTAAAAACCTCATAAAAACAATGGGAGGCCTTGTGCTCCCACAAGGCCTGGTACCAGAAGGTTACTGGGTCGAATTCGTAGTTTACCTTCTTGGACGGAGACAATTTTGGAAACAGACATCAATGCACTATCACGAAAACTAAGTAGAATGACATATAAAATTTCTTCTCTTCTTTGAATCGTGACAATTGGGAACATATTTCAATGGAAATTAGATTCCCCAAATAAAAAATGGCTTGTTCCTTGACTGTGAAATACAAAATATAAAGAACCATGTGGGAAATGCTTGTTGTGGATTCCTATCCCATTATTCTTGTAAACAACCAGGCAATTTCCCGAAATGGATTTATAAAATAACTAACCTGCAACTTTGTGATATCTTCAGGAACTGTTGTCGGGTCTTCCAGGAACTCAGGTAAGAGGTCCAACCTGTTATCATGCTTTTTAAGGAACTTCTTGCAGTCTTCTCCTCTGAAGGTCAATGTTGTCTCAGACAAATCTTAACATCTTGCGGAAGACCTGAGGTGACAAAGAAACGAGAGAGTGGTCCCACAATGGAATAATTCTTTGGCTTGAAATATGTTTTTTGGCGCACCAAGAGACCACCTCCTTATAGTCAAAAACTTCACGGACGTAGCCTACACAAGCAATTCCAGAGGTCCAAATTACTTCGTTCTGGGCCGAAGGGGATGAATAGTAAGAGTATGCCTTGGACCACTGGAAGTTCTAGTCCTCATGCCTGAAGATGTTCACTGTATCTTCACAGAACTGTTGTCGAGCTATTGCCATAAGTTTACGAGAACGTTTGTTTTCTCCAAACGATGTTTGAAATGAAGGAAGGGATAATATAACCCTTCACAAATCTTGGTCCAATGCGCATCAATGGGAGATCTCCTCGAGCCTTTCACTCATTAATGACAATCTCTACAGCTGATGCATGATGAGTTGTTAGCATTAAAGACTAGCAATTGCATACTTAGAAGTGCAAAGGTGGAAAGTACGACGAAGAGAAATTAAGGATTGGAGATTTCGTGAACCCGACGACCCACAAAAGACATTCCATGATGTCTGAAATGAACAATCAGAAGGGATAATATAACCCTACACAAATATTTGTTTAATGCATATTAATGGGAGATCTCCTCAAGCATTTCACTCATTAATGACAATATTTACAGTTCCTGCATGACGAGATTTTATCAATAAATCTTACTAATTTCATATTTAGAAATAAGTATGAAGGTGGTGGGGACGGGGAAGAGAAATTAAGGAATAGATAATTATCGAAAGTGGTCGGTCGGGCTTCAAAATAGGGTTACAAGGTATAACCAGGAGAGGTGAGGGCTCGATGGTCAAATTGTATGTCTTAGAAGTTTTGAGTGCAAAACGCATAACACGGAAGAGGGCATGATGGGGCAGTCCAGCGATCAATTTGTATATCGCGGAACTCCGGGTACTGTTTGCAGGTCGCGAAACATTGGAAGCGCAATCTTGAGCTCGCCTGTCGTGGAACCCGCAATCGAAAAAGTGGCTAAGTATGGAATAGGGAAATGGTAAATCGAACTCATTTTCGCTAATATATTGAACTTTGTAATATATATCTCGTTACCTGGCAATATCATTTTTGCATGTTTCTGGACAAGTTGTGTAGCGATAGTCAGTGTGACTGTCTCCTCGAGCCTTTTTCTTATTAATGACGATCTTTATGGTTGCTGCATGATGAAATGTTAGCATTAAAACTTAGTTTTTGCATACTTGGAAAGAAGTGCGAAGGTGGTGGGCACATGAAACAGTGACCAGGAATTGGAGATTTCATGAACCCGCCAAGCCGAGGATTTGCGAAAGAGATTCCAAGAAATGGACAAGTATGGAAAGTGGTCGGACGGGCTTCAAACTAGGGTGACAAGGGTTCCCCAAGAGACATGACGCCCCGATGGTCAAATTGTATGTCTCGAAACTTTTGAGTGAAAAATGTGTAACACAAAAGAGGGGATGATGTGGGAGTTCGACAGTCAATTTGTATATCGTGGAAGTTTGGGAGATATCCTCGAGCCTTTCGCTCATTAATGACAATCTTTACGGTTCTTGCATGACGAGTTGTTAGCATTAAATCTTACTAATTGCATATTTAGAAAGAAGTACGAAGGTGGCAGGGATGGGGAAGAGAAATTAAGGAATGGCTAATTATCGAAAGCGGTTGGTCGGGCTTCAAAATAAGGTTACAAGGTATAACTAGCAGAGGTGAGGGCTTGATGGTCAAATTGTATGTCTCAGAAGTTTTGATTGAAAAATGCATAACATGGAAGAGGGCATGATGGGACAGTCCAATGGTCAATTTGTATATCATGGAACTCTGGGTACTGTTTGCAGGTCGTGAAACATTGGAAGCGTAATCTTGAGCCCACATGTCCGGGAACCCACAATCGAAAAAGTGGCCAAGTATGGAATAGGGAAATGGTAGGTCGGACTCATTTTCGCTAATATATTGAAATTAGTAATAGATATCACATTACCTAGAAAGATCTTTTCTGCATGTTTCTGGACAAGTTGTGTAGGGATAGTCAGTGTGACTGTCTCCTTGAGCCTTTTGATTATTAATGATGATCTTTACGGTTGTTGCATGATGAACTGTTAGCATTAAACCTTAGTTGTTGCATACTTGGAAAGAAGTGTGAAGGTGGCGGGCACATGAAACAGTGACTAGGAATTGGAGATTTCATGAACCCGCCAACTCGAGGATCCGCGAAAGAGATTCCAAGAAATGGCCAAGTATGAAAAGCAGTCGGACGGGCTTCAAAATAGGATGACAAGGGTTCCCCAGGAGACGTGAGGCCCCGACGGTCAAATTGTATGGCTCAGAAATTTTGAGTGAAAATGTGTAACATGAAAGAGGGGATGATGTGGGAGTCCGACAGTCAAATTGTATATCGCGGAGGTCCGGGTGTTATTTGTAGGTCACAGAACAATTGAAGTGCAATCTAGAGCCCGACTTCCCAGGAATCTGTGATCGAAAAAGTGGCTAAGTATGGAATGGAGAAGCGATCGGTCAGAGCCGTGATATAAAATCATGAGTAGAAATGTGAACCCGTGAGTCCATCAACCCGCGTAGTGAGACATTTTTGGAAAAACGACTAAGTAACCAGAAAGAGAATGTTAGGGTCCTAACTCGCACATAGGTAGAACAATATATTCGGATGTAATAAAGGTCAATATTAATAAGGCCTTTCAATAAAATAGAATAAGGCGGATGTAAGAAGACCTAATAGAAGCTTCTGCTTCTAGAAGGATCTTCCTCTAAATGCTTCTTTTTAGTATAAATAGGAGTCGAGGGTATGAGAACCCTCGCTTGGATATTATTGTAATAGAGCTCTGCTCAAATGGAGGTTTCCCCCTCGAAGAGGCCCATGAACATTGCTTTCAGATTCAAAGTGTTATTTCTGTTATTATTCTCTTATCATTTTAGTGCTATTGTGGTGAATGTTCTGGTTATAATGTTGTTATTCTGCCATTTCTAGCATTTTATTTCTGTTCTGCATGCATTTTATATCTAGTATATTACAAGTGGTATCAGAGCACTTTCCTCGACAGAAAGTGTGGGTTAAATTTTTTTTTCAAGGTAGAGACGTATTCCGACGTCTTTAATCCACAGAGATCTGTCGTTACATGCATAAACCCGCAGTTGAGGGATTCATACACGTAGGAAATACAAGTGGTACTTAAGCGCACATCTGTTGGCCACCCTTGTAACCCCTATTGGTACCCCTTCGAGTGGTAGCGCATCAGACAATACCTGTGTACGGATCGGCCTAGATTACCTGAAGCCTTCTTTAAATAAACCGATCGGCCGCCTGACTGCTATAGTGTCACCGAGAACAACACTCGGGACGATACTCTCTAGTACCTGGGTAGTCAGGTAGTACAGCTAAGGGTACGGTCTATCCTCCTTAGTTAGTGCCCTGAGATATTGGGCCGAGTACTACTGTTGGACCCCGCACGTATATCAGAGAGCTATAGCACAGGGCAAACCCT
>WSFP011466393.1:0-18308 GCA_009831015.1 Picea engelmannii
ATGTTTATTATCCTCTCCAACTAGATTCAATTCCCTCAAAATGGACATGTTATAATAAAACTAAAAGAATACATTATAATAAAACTAAAAGAATACATGACCGCTCAAATAGAGGTCCACTCGAATGGGTCTCTCAAATAGAGGTCCACTCGAGTGGGTCACCCTCACTCTAGCGTTACTCAACTAACTCATTGCATTAACCCGAAAGTCCACACCAACATTGAATGTGTATATATATATATATTTTTTGCGGACAAAATTTTCAAAATTAAATCTTAAATGTGCAGACGTCATATTTCACATTTTATCACATCGACACTTCATGTTGGTCTAAGCCGCCCATGTGAACAATATGCATCCCAACCGTTATTCCAATTTAGCCGGTGGTTTTTAGCGCGCGGGAGCACCAAGTGCACCCTCCCGCCTTGTCTTCTTTTTAAACCAAATCTCACTTCTAACATTCCCTCTTTCTCGTCCACCCATATATGAAGTAAACGCCTTCCATGGTTTTTCTCTGGATTCATCCGAGCTACTCAGTTGCTCTGTAAGCTTGAATTTTAGCTTTTAGACAACAGTCTTCGGAGGGCTCTTTCCCCATCTACAAAATCAGAGGATTTGGGCACCATACTCACAAGGATCCAGCATACTCATACGCCCATCTGCTGCTTAATCTAGAGGAGTCTAGACCCAACAATGCAGGGCCCAATGAGGGGCATCCAGAGCTCAAGCAAAAGGGAGCAGAGGCTGAAAAAGTACTTGAAACCTGGTGCATTGGCCCAGCTCAGGGATGCAAGGATCCATGCCAGATCTCAGACTTTCATTGCTGCCAGAAAGCTTCCTGTGGTACCCAATGCAGAACCCAGTGGCCCCACAAGGGCCAATCTGCTTAACCAGCCTCAGGCTTCTATAGTAGACGAGACCCCATGTTTCAAGGTGAGATCGTTTGGCCCTTGTTGTCCACAGAGAAAAAAACTAATGGCCTCTAAAGCATTCTTCTTTGCCATCACACCCGGCTCCCCTTCGAGTCCTACAGGCGCTGCTGGAATGGTCGAAGCCCTTGACACTTTTTCTCCACCCGTGGATATTCTTGCAGTTCATTAGGGCTTTAACCAATGTGCCCACATGGAGCTTCTAACCCCATTGTTTACCAGCTCTCAAATGTAAATCAAAAAAATATTGTTCATTGTTGTTCAGATCAGTCAAGGTTAAGCTGTTGCTCTGCTTGCGATGCAATGGGATATGATCTTGATATCATTGATGTGGCTCTGGGTTTTTAGGGTATATGGTTTAGGGTTTGCTCCAACGGAGCACCTGGAGTACCATCTCCAGGGCTTCAGTATGCTTTGCCCGTTTTAGTTTGGCATCATTATTTGAAAGCATGCTTCCGATTCAATAATGTTCACCTCCCAATGCCTGTTTATATCAATGAGAATAAGGTTATGATAAAATTACGAGTTACACGTTTATGCTTTAGATGTAAGGCACCATTGGTTTATTCCGAATTGTTATGGATTTATAGCAAATGCTTCTGGTTTATTGTGCTTTTGTTATGTTGAACACAGTCTTGTATTAAATATTTCAAGCAGCTATTGAAATGCCACCCTGGTAGATGGTTTTTTAATGTAATTCGAGGCAGCTGAAAGGTCAACCTTTCTAGATCATGTAAGGCCCTGAAAGGTCTCACCAATTGGTCCCAGTCTTACCCAAGCTATGCAAAGGGCTGGTTGTTCTTGAGCACAGTGAATGTAAGGGTTAGCATTGCTCATTATTGCTGACTTCTCTGCTCAGTACTAATTAGCACTTGTCTGCTCTGTAGTGAAGTTACAGTGGTCGTCCAACATGTTTAAGAATTTAATTTTGATGCATTGACTGGTTTGCAATCTTCACAATCCCCATTTTGAGTTACACATACCTTGACCTTGATTTTAAAAGTTTTATTTGAACAGTTGTTGCCTGCATCCAAGGAAATGATTGTATAATTTAGCCATCCTGTGCACTATGCATGGGTTTTCTGCTGTTGCTTGAATGCCTTTAATATTGAACTGGATGTTCTCTTGGCTTTACAATCAAGGATATGCTTTACCCAATCTGCAAAGGTTGCTATAAAATTGCTCACTACTGGCTTAATACTTACAGCCAGCAGCCAGAATTATCAACTATACTTTTGACCATTATGGGTTGCAAGTCCTGGAATTGGTTCTTGCTTATTGACTGGGTGGATTCTCAGTGCTGGGTTGAAAGGGTTGAACTATGTAGCTCTGTTATCTTTAATATTGTGCAATCTCCTAGTTGAATTATATCAAAACTTGTGCCCGAAGTGTTGCCTTTTTAACCAGTCAATAATTTGTCTTTTCCTTAACACTGGTTTTCTCATCTTGCAATGCTTTTTCTTACATTGATGTTTAGTACCTCGAAGAAAAGGCCTTCTTGATTCAGTAGTTTCTTTTCCAGCAGGCATCCCAAAGACATTTTCCTTTAATCTTGATCAGTGTTGTTTTGATTTTCTTTTATGATTTTGATTCTGACATGGGCTCAAAGTTCAAACATAACTCCCTGTTGATAATGCACTCATGTTATCACCGTGGCCTGGGATGTGTGCACAAACTGTTTATGTTTTTATGCTTGAATTGTCTTTATTTGCATATTTTGACAATGTTTGATGCCAGGGTTCCTTAATCCTTGAAAGCCCTTCATTAAGGGCAGTTTGGGGAGCCAGCGTGGACAATTTGGACTCTTGCCCTTCTCTGCTATTTGATGATATTTTGTTGTTGGCTTTTGCTATAAGGGTAGCTTCTCTTATTGACAGACTCAAATGGCCATTCCCCACATTCCTTTTATGAAGTTTAGCAAAGTTTGGTATGCCATACTTTGCAACAGAAATGTGGCAATATATTCTCTGTATGCTTCAAATTTTGGAGTTAAAATGGCCCTGATTTGGCCAGAGTATATGATTTCTGTAATTTTGCTTGAGTCTAGTTAATACCGCCAGAGTTGTTGTCTAAATATGGAGCTGTAGGAACGAAAGAGAATACATGGTGATAAAAGATGCTTTGAGTCCAAAGGTTTCTCATAGAATGCAATGTAAGACTGAATATTCATGTCTTTGGCTTGTGTATGATATATAATGCTTGCAGTGGATTTGCCTCATTCTCCACAAGAATGACAGTAGGAAAATATGTTGAATGGATTAATGGCAGTGTATTGCTCATCTTTTTAGCTGTGGCAGCGATGTTGAATTTTCATTTGAAGGGATTTATTTCCAAACCCGTTGATAAAAAGGTTGTAATATAAAGGAAGTTTGACAAACCACATCTTGGTAGAATTAGAATTACCATTACAAACCTGCTGGTTAATTAGTTGGCATTTTGTTTTCCCATTGCCATAACCTGATAAGATTTTTGTTGTAATACACCTTGTTCTTTTAGTTCAGAGTTGTTTTAAGTTTTTATTTTTAATTATTCTCTTTGTTTGCCCAATTTGAGCTTAATACATGATGAAGCATCTATGAAAGTAATAAGATGTAACTTGAAAACTCATGTTTTGGTGTTTATATGAAGTCTCTCTTACAGTTATATGAAGGATATTGTTCAACCCCAAGCATTGTAAAAGTCAATTTATAAGCTATTATTGTTCGTATGGAAGAAGAAATCAATAATTTCAATATCTAGTTCTTATTTTCATGGAATAAGATGTAAATCAAATTGGAGCACCCCCATTTGTTTAAATTACCATGATAGTAAAAAACTAAGCATGGATTTCTTTAAACCTTGAATCTTTTAAATAGTGAGGGGTTTACTAGTAGAGTTGTTTTTTATTTGTCTAGGTGCTTAATGGGTGTGGATTTAAGTTGAATCTATGCTCAATTGTAAGAGTGCGAAAAAAGAGGTTGAATGTAATCAATATGCGGCACTTTAAAAGTTGCTTGATTTTGGAATGATGTCTGTCCTTTGACTTTACATAGTCCGACCATTGTAGATGCATGGTAGGGTTGCTAAAGGAAGATGCCTCATAAATTGGATAAAAGGGGGCAAGGTATTCCAACCAAAGCGAAGGTCACAATTCTCCAAGTGAATGTGAGCAAGATTCCAATATCAACAAAGAAGAAACTCTCTATTAGAAGCAACCAAATGTCTAAGCACAAGATTTCCTATTTTTGTGAATGGATGGAGCATAGGAATGGCTTTTGTTTCATGTGACCTACTAGAAGAATGTTCCAACTCCAAGGAGCAAAATTAGCTCCAAAACTCCATTGTAAGGCATTCCATTATTTTTTATTTATAGAAAAATAATTGAGAATGTGCGGCCCCTTTGCGAATGCCTTGTTATTTTGTGTAACTACACAATGATGCAATTACATATTTAGCTGTGAACCATGTGTTTGTGCATCCAACGTTTGATTAGGGTCCAACGTCACCTTAAATCACGAGAATCTATCATAAAAGAGTGAGCATCAAGTAGACATGGAATGTACCCAAAGTACCACAATATAGCATTGAGACCTCAAACATAATCCTCAAGGCCCTTGACAATAAAACTAAAGCACAATATAGCATTGAGGTCCTTGACAATAAAACTAAGGATATTAAGCAAAGTACAAAGCTAAACCCTTGGGACGAATCACTGGTTTAAAGTGCACTATGCTTGAATTTTGTTGTTATATATGCCTTCTTTAGCATAATCAAATTCATGAGGGGGTGATAAGTGCAAACCATCCATCCAATTTCGAAACCAAGATAATTGGAATAAAAGGAACCTAAAATATGTGAGCAAGTCACAAAGCATCATAATTAGGGATATTGAAATGTGTTGTGCAAGCAAGGACAAGAAAACTCAAACAATGATGCAAAATGGAAAAGATGCAGGGCATGTGCAAGATGTAAGAAATCAATCTATGAGAGGAATTCAAGCAACCATGAATGTGAGCAAAAGGAATGCACCATGCGGACTTGTGAGGTGAGAAATTATCTTGTCATAAGTCAAGTTGCACCATGGGATCTTGTGAGGTGAGAAACTATCTTGTCATAAGTCGTGGTGTGCCACAAGGACTTGTGTATCGAAGTGACCTAAAAGGAATGCATGTGCAGATTTGCACATTTCAAGAAAATGTGTCATAAACCAACACTATGAATGGCCTTATGCATCGTACCTTCAATTAAACATGTGGGTATGGTAATAAGTTAGCTCTAGCTTAACAATAAGTGAGCAAAATACTCATGGTGGCTATAGTGTTGAAGGAATAGAAAATTTATACATGGTATGGCATTACTCAATTGCCAAATGGGTAAGGATGAGTATGATGATTGATTGATGCCTTAATGGAGTTGGGCTTTATTAAGGTATGCATGCATGCAAAGCAAAAAATGTGAATTAGGAATTAAGATGGATGTCGTAGAACTATGAAATATTTGATTGCCAATTAATGCCATGTGGAGTTGTGTTTCTATGTTACTAAATAGGGTAAGGACATGTATGATCAACCTTTTGATGTTTTAGTGGAGTCATTTTCTAAGAGGGCATGCATAAATGCAAAGTATAAATGTGAATTCATGAAGAATTAAAGTGGATGACATAGAGTGCAGCGTTAGATACAGTAAGACTAGTTTTGAGTGCCAATTAACACCTCATTGAAATTGTGTTGTTGTCATACCATAAAATAAGGAAAGGACATTTTTTATCACTATTGCCTAGCAAGATTGTAAATTATTATGTGGTGAAGTTGTTTATGTTATTATTTTTTTTTTTAAACTGTAATTGGGAGATTTTATATTAATAAAAAGTGTGGCAAAGCTCATAGCGGGGTTACATCAAAATTTCGATTCAGTTTTCTTAAACAAAAACCAAAAACCAAAAACCAAAAACAAAATTGTTTTTCAACATATAACTAATCCTATCTAGATCTTTAGGTAATAGTTGTTGCAATCTAGGTGGTAACCTGATATTCATTCTTGTGCATTTTTGTTGTGGATGCGAGGATTGAAGATCTATTTTCTTGAATAGACTTCTCATGAATCCTTAGAACATGCTTGATCTCTTGCAAGTCTCTGTAATCCATCAAAATTCTGCAATGGACACAACTCCTATTCACTTGTAGGATCTCAATGTTGCATTCGGTCCAATTCCTAGGTTTCACCTTCAATCCCCTCAAGATCCATAATTGATTTTGTTTATACCCTATACTATCAGAGTGGTTGTTGACCAAAATAAATCTTTTTGAAATCAAAAGGAAGTCTAACATAGGAGGCATACACCCACTTGAAAGGGCACAAGTTGAACCCCTTGAGAGCCTTATAATGAAGAAAACTAGATTTGATTTTGTTTGTACCCTATACTATCAGAGTGGTTGTCGACCAAAATAAATCTTTTTGAAATCAAAAGGAAGTCCAACATAGGAGGCATACACCTACTTGAAAGGGCACAAGTTTAACCCCTTGAGAGCCTTATAATGAAGAAAACTAGATAGGTGCTAGCCTCCTTGAGTTGGAAAGGGTCAAAGGTTTTGCCTTCTACCCTTGGAAGGCCCATAATCGGCTCGGGCAAGATACTATATTGAATGAATTGACACCCAATAGAAAAGGCCTTTGTGAAATTGAGAATAATTTAGACATAAAAGCAAAATTCCTCTTGGAGGAGAGACTAAAACACAAATAGAGTCCCTAGAACTATTGCTTAAGACAATCCAGACCACTTCAAGCCTTTCTGAACAAGAAGGGCATTGAGGAGGGGGCTCACCAACATTCCAATTGAAGACTAAAAACAAACATGCAACTCAAGCCAAAAGAACATAACACACCATGTTGTTGTAGAGACTTGGAAACTGATATGTCCATTGTTGAATTCGAAATTGTAGGGCCTTGATCCCACCACGACGAGGGAAATTTCCTTCCATATGTCCAAATATGTGCGGCACTGAGTGCCTAGGCACGGAAAGAGATGGTTGAGTTTCATCTCATTACTCACTTTGCTATATGAATATGCTTCCTTGTTATGAGTCATGTGACTCCTTAAATGTATGATATGTGCCTTGTTCTTCATTAAAAAATCATGGAATGGGTTGATTATAAACCTTACCATTGATAACAATGACCCCCACTTTTAAAGATGTGGCTTGGTTAGCAAAGCCATATGCTAATTTGTTATTCTCTCGAAACACATGATAAAACTTGATGCAAGTTAATTTAGTTGCTTCTTGTTTTGCTCGAGCTATCACTGAAGCTAATAGATTATCAACTGGGGTAGTATTCATTACCATTTGGCTTATGATGACCTTTGAATCTCCTACCACTAACAAAGATTGAATACAAGAATTGATGGTGATTTTTAGGCCTTGTAACAAAGCATAGGATTTTGCTTTATTGATAGATGAGATATCGAGACCCCATGTGAAAGATGCTTCAATTGTTCCTTCAAGACTCACAATGACTGCTCCTGCACTTGCCACCCCAAGTTGATTTTGTTAATTTTAAAAGCACATGCAACCCTCATTTTTTTTAGCATTTTCTTCCTTTTTTTCCTCTTAAATAATGGAAATAAAACAAAGAAATCAACCATGGCATTGTGCAATCACAACTCAACTATCAAACATGTTCATAAATTATTGTTTATTGGTAGGAAGGTGATAGGTAAGAGTTTTCAACAATTAAGGTTTACAAAGCAAGATTGAAAAGTAAGGAATGCATTGTATTGCATTGATAGTGGATGTTGGTCAAAAAATAAGTAGTTAACTATGTAACAATGCCATGAAGTAGCGATTATGTGGGAAGATGTGCTCCAAAGTAGAACATGAATAAGTAGAGTCAAGGAGGTATAACCATGATAGAGCGAAAAAGTACCAAGCCTTTAATTTTATAAAATGTTTATGGTCTCGAAGATATGAATAAAATACATAAGTGTTTCAAATGTATCGATTGTGAAAAGGGGCGGGGGAAGTTTATAATGGATGAAAGGTGGTAGATAAGACTTATTTGTTAGGTTGAGATGATTGTGTTGTGGATGTAATAGGTTGAAGGTTTAAAGTGACAACCATCTTTTGTGTCTCATTTACAAAAAGATGCAACATCCATAATTTTAGGTGGGTTGTCCTTTGAATTATAGAAGTGGAAGCCTTTGTTGTTTTAGAGCTTTTGTTCTTCCTGGATTTATTGGATTTCTTAGTGACTCTCCTATTGTGTAAGCTCAACCTCTTTAATCAATAATGTTTTTAACGATGGGTTTAGGATAGTGTTAGATGTAATCCTCATGCCAGATACTCTTCTATAATTTGATACTAAAGACACATGCAAGTCTTCCACATGGGTTTTAATACATATGGCAAAGACCCTAAAAGGCTATTTGGGTTGGAGGCAATTGGTGAACATCTCCCTAAGTTTTTGATCTACAGAGAAGTAGGAAGTGGTGTAATTTGCATCACATCACCATCTAATGAAGGAAGAGTTGAGTTCTCTAGGTTCTCTAAGTTCTATTTTCATAGTCACGAATGCCTTTCAGCCCTATGTCTAGTTATACAAACATGTCAAAATGTTTAACAAAGAGAACTATAAGTCATTGAAAGGTTGATATGGATCCTTCAAGATGTATATTGATCCATCTAAAAGCATCTCCATGTAATGTTTAAAGATAAGAACATAGTTCATAAAGTGAACACAAGCTAAGACAAAAGCATTCAAATGAGTTGTCCCTTTTCATCATGTTCTTCACTAATTTTTGGTAAATTAGAGAGAGGGTAGGGTGTAGGGACCATCCTTATGTGAAGATCAAGAGTCCTCTTAAGGTAATTTGATGAGTTTAAGAGGATATACCTAGATCAAGACGTGGAGGTCATATCCCCCATGGTTTGGTTCATGAGATGATACTTGAGTCATCTCAAGCATGGAATGAGGAGGGGAAAAACTTAATATGCCTCTATAAGGTAGAGGAGGACAACCAAAAGGAAACGAGAAAGATGAATTTAAGGGCCATGAAGTTAATTTCTATGAGGAAACCCTTTGAATGGATTGTTTTGAAAAGAAAAAGAGACGTCGTGCACAAAATGAGAAGAGGTCCCTTAGTGTTTTGTTGTGCATTCATGCCCATATTACACACACACATATATGAGAAGTGCCAAATAAACTTAATGGAGGAAATATAGTTGGGTTCAAATGCAACGTGAAACAAAGATCAATAAAATAACCACAACATCAAACTGCAATCCCGTAGTGATCATCAAAATAGTTTGGGGGAGAGATGAGGATATGCCAATGCATATACATAAGCATACAAATCCTATATTTATCAAACCTAAATCAAATAAAAAAGAAAATCCAAACCCCCAAGATTACTCCATCACAAGCACCAACTTGAAGGTATTAGAATTAAAGAGAATTAAACCCTCGTGATTCCAATCCACTAACAATACTTATTATATTGATTCTCCTCAATTATATGAGAAATGAAAAAAAAATGTATCTAAAACTACATAAAAACAACCACATCAAAACCTTAAGAGGGAAAAGGAAGGGGAAAATCATTAATATCAAGAGATCAATAAATCAATTTCAAAGTAAGAAAGGAGAAACAATTGAATGTAACTAATTTGAGATCTCATAATATTCAATTAAAAAAAGTGGATGTAAATATTGTATAATAGACTTTTTTTTATCTTGTAATTTTTTTTTCTCTCTTATGGATAAGTTATATTTAGGAAAGATACTCTCTTTCTACATAATAGACATAGGGCATATGAAATCACTAAACCAATATAATGGCCCTTGTTAATAGGTAGGACCTAACCACAATGCCACACACAACATGCATTGCATAAAGTGGAAGCATGCTGGCTAGGATTTGATCTAGGGTTATTGACAACTCTAAAATATGTCTTTTTTAAAGGGAAACTACTTCGTGGCTTCATTTTATTATAAACCTGAGGTTCGTAACTTGTGAAATACTAGTGTTGTATACACAGAATAAAAGCTCTAAAGATCGATCGAGTTTTTATACTATGCCTATTCTAAACAACTATATTTAATTTAAGGGTAGTCTAATGCTACAAGAATGCAAACTCAAATTAAAAATTACTTTAATTGGTCTTTGTTTTGACTATTGACAACACTCTACTTGGAAGACAAATTTGTTTCCTGTATGCTTTGTTTTATGAAACACAATTATACAATCATTTCATTATGCAATAAAACATGAAAACAATTCTCTTAACACAAACCACATAAATTGTAAAACTAATCTAATAGAATTTAAGAACAAGCCTTAGTAAAAACAAAGAACAAGCCTTAGTAAAAACAAAATGATGGACATGAGTGAAAAAAGCTTTAGAATTAGACTAAAATTAAAAAAATATAAACAAGTTTATTTACAACAAATTCTGGCTACATACCTCTTGAAATGGGCCCTCCTTAATAAACCCCAAAAATGAACTGCATATATATTTCTTAGATATGGAAAGTTATAGAGTGTTCACACCATTCTCTATATTCTCCACATATTCCAAATGCAAGAGAGATGGTATATATATATATATATATATAGATTCAGATTGGAATCTTTTACAATAACTTCAAAAACTGTAATATTCATGAAAACCCTACAACTATGGAAATATAACTGTTTGTTCATTACATAGAGTAAATAAAACTGTGCTTTGGAAGGAAACTCACATGGTTTGGATGCCAAAATGCTAAAAACAAGATATAGCTTTGGTTTGGATTCCAGGTAACCAATGAATGCAGCTCGTGGGAATTTAAAACCTTCATAGATTCACCCTCCTAGTCAGGTGCCTTGTTCATTTACACGTTGAACTGATATGATCTGTTCTTTGCCTTGTTAATGTTACCACCAAACCTCTTGCAACAGATTTGGTGAGTCACTAAATGCTTGTATTTCATTGATTGAACCTCTGTGATAAGATAGCCCGTGGTTTTAATCCATTGTACAAGTTTCTTGTTAAAACTTGTTAGCAACATTTATTCATATTTTAGCTAATTTCTACATTCCTACTCTAAAATTCATAATAAAGATAAGAAAGACTTAAAAATGTAATCCAATAATACCTTTTGGGAATTATGGTTTAAATAAGTGGAAAATGATATTATGAAGATAAAAAAATGGCCTTATTGGTGTCAAAAGATCATCAAAACTATTAGGGACTTGGAAAAAAATGATATCATTTTTAGGTCCTATCGTTCCCCTTTCCTAAATATTTGCATGACCTCATGCAATTTCTCGATCTTCCTCTAGAACTCCAAGGTGTAATGTTGTCTAATTATACAAAGGATGGCCAAACTCTGTTGTCTCATAAAATCCTAGACTTCTATCAACCTGTCTCCAATGTGCAATTTCTTGCATATCGTTCCAGTGAAACCAAGCTTGGTATTGTTGATTAGAACACCAAATGAGTGGGTAGTTAAATTGAAGACCTATCCATCAATTTCCATGTCTTCTCATTGAGTTAACATACAATGCTACTCGAGATAAAGCAAGTTCAAAATGAGGATATCCTGTAGGGGTTTTGTTCCTTAAGGCATCGGGGATAGTTTTCCAAATATCATATGAGGTTAATAAGGTCTGCAAAGAATGCATTTGTGCAATTCTTTGATAATCAGTAATGGCATGATGCCTATGCATTATGATGCACATAGAATCTTCAGGGTCTCAGAGTAATTGTAACAATCCTAATTAATTCTTTAATTATCACGAATGATAAATATTAGTTTAATGAATTATTAAAATATATTTATGGACACTTTATTATAATATTATTATTATTGGTAGTTGAACCAATTAATGGGAGGGATAAGGTGGTTGAGGAATTAATGGGGGGTAAGGCGGTTGGGGAAATGGATTCGAGGGAGGAAGATAAGGGAGAAAGGAGAACTAGGGGAGAGACATCTTTGGTTTGGGGATATTTTTGGTTTATGGCAAGGTAAGAAAATTTGGAGAGAAAGAAGGAGGAGGGCAGGAAACAGTTTTGGCTGCAACAATTTTGCTTACAGTTTGCTTGAGGACTCTCACAGGGGCACGTTGTTGCTGGGAATTTTGGGCTCCGGGGCCAGGAAACCGTAATGATTTCTGGAGCTAGGGAGTCGGAGAGGCTGTTCCAGGTCATTATGTTAGGGTTTTGGGTTTTGGATGTCACTGGTTCCTATATGCATATTGTATTGTAAACAATGTATGAAGTAAATGAATATAGAATATGTTGGTTTTCTCGGTTTGGGTTTCCAGGGGAAAAATATCTGTGTAATGTGTATATTTTCCATTATATATTTTATATTCTTTTACTGAAAATCTGTTTGCAGTAAATAATTGTACAAGGTTAAAATCTACATTTGGTATGAGAGAAATTATTGGCTTCAAGGGGACGCCTTTGTGTTCAATGGTTTGGCTCGAAACTGTGATAAGCCTTGTTACAGTTGGAGATCGGTGGTATTGATTCTTCAGGTGAAGAGAAATGGCGAGCAGTTCAAAAATGGAGATCGAGAAGTTTAATGGGAAAAGTTTTGAGCTGTGGAAGCTCAAGATAGAATATATGTTGGTGTACAAAGATCATTGGATTGTGGTGGATCTAGGTACTGCACCTACAGGAACTTCAGGAGATGACTGGAAAAAGTTGGATTGGAAGGCGAAGAGAAAAATCCGACTGTGTCTCTCAGATTCAATATTATTGAATGTGTTAGAGGAAGCTACAACCAAGGATTTATGGGCTAAGTTGGGGAAGTTGTATCAATATAAGTCCCTAGTAAGTACAATATTCATGAGAAGAAGCTGTATAACCTGAGGATGAGATATGGAGACTTGGTGGAAGCACATTTGAACACCTTCAATACTATGGTAAGTCAGTTAATATCTGTTGAGATTAAAATTTCAGATGAAGATAAGTGTATCGGTTTACTGAGCTCTTTACCAGACTCGTGGGATAGTCTGGTTATGGCCATAGGTAGTAATACAACTGCCTTGAAGTTTGATGAAGTGGTCTCATCCTTGTTGTTGGAAGAGATGAGACAAAAGAACATAGAAGGACATAGCACATATGCATTATTTGCAAGAGGACGCTCCTAGGTAATAAATAGATCTAAGTCCTCCAGTAGGACATCTAAGTCTAAGGGTAGATATAAATCTTCTGGAAATTTTGTAAATGTATGATGGAGACGTGGAAAAGAAGGGCACTACAAGAAGCAATGTAGATCCAAAGTTGAGAAAAAGAAGGGATTTGAATAAGCTCATTCTACAGAAGAAAAGACCTCCAAGGAAGAAGGAGGGGATGTGTACTTGGCTTATTCAAGCACACATGCAGATCATGAGACATGGTTGGTTAACTTAGTTGCATCCTTTCATATGACTCCCCACAGGGAGTGGTTTTGTGAATATGAAAGGTATGATGGGGTAATGTTTTCCTAGGCGATGACTTGACAACCAGAATCATAGGACGAGGAAAAGTCAAGTTGAGGCTCATAGATGGAAGGATTAGAACACTACCTAGTGTTCTGCACATCCTAGGATTGGGCATAAATTTGATTTATGTAAGAAAAATGGATGATGTAGGGGTAAAAACAATATTTGAAAAGGAAACCTACAGGATGGTTCGAGGAGAAATGGTGTTGCTGAAGGGAGTTCGGTTTGGAACTCTGTATAAGCTGCAAGGAAGCACTATTAGTGATGGGTGTAATAGTTCCATTGTTCTTGATATTGGAGTTGAGGAAGAAAGAACTTCTATAGTCTCTGGAGAAAAGGTTATGCTGTGTCATCAAATATCAGGGCATATCGGAGAGAAAGGTCTTTGACTACTACACGGTAAAGGTATGGTTGAAGGTATGTCTAACTACTCTCTGGATTTTTATTTCTGTGAATATTGTGTATATGGGAATCAAAATCAGGTAATATTCCCCTCTGGTGCAACGAGAGCAGAAAGAATTTTACAGCTAGTTCACAGTGATGTGTTTGGACTTGTGTCGGTTCCATCATTGGGAAAATCTGTGTACTATGTCTCATTTATAGATGACTTCTCGAGGAATACTTGGATATATTTTCTCAGGAATAAATATGAAATCTTTGACATGTTTAAAGAGTTCAAGGCTCTTATTGAGAATCAAATAGATAAAAGAATTAGGGTGTTGAGGACAGATAATGGTGGAGAGTTATGTGGGAATGAATTTGAAGAATTATGTAAGAAGCGAGGTATAGAAAGGTAAAAGACTAATCCATATACACCTCAACAGAATGGAGTTTCAGAAAGGATGAACAAGACACTGATGGAAAAAACAAGGTGCATGCTCTGTGGTGTCGGGTTAGGGTAAGAATTATGGGCAAAGGCAATGGGTACTGCATGTTACCTAGTCAATAGATCAACCTCTTCAGCATTGGATGCCAAGACTCCACAATACGTATGGACTGGTAAGAAACCTTCTCTCACATATATCAAGGTATTTGGCTATGAGGCCTATGTTCATGTTCCAAAGGAAAACATGAGTAAGCTATATAAGAAGGATGAAAAGTGTATCTTTATTGGGCATAAAAATGGTCTTAAAGGTTATAAGATTTGGAACCCAGAAACTAAGAAGGTTGTGTATAGACGAGATGTGGTATCTAGAGAAATAAAATATGTTTTCAAACAGGATGTCTTACCAAGTAAGGAAGAACCAGAGAAAATAGAGTTTGATTTAAAGGATGATGAATCAGACTCTACAGAAAAACATGAACCAGAAGAGGAAGATCCTCATACTCTAGTATTGAGGAGATCGGTTTGGGAAAGAAGGTAAGTGAAAAGGTATACTCCACCTAATTTTTGTTCAAGTTTTGCTTTGTCTATTACTGATGATGATCCTATAACTGTCAGAGAGGCAGTGGATTCAGAGGATGGAAAACTCTAGAAAAATGCCATGGATGAAGAAATGCTAGCCTTGGATAAGAATGAAGCTTGGGATCTAGTGGAGTTTCCGACTGGAAGAAATCCCATTGGAAACAAATGGGTATTTAAAAAGAAGCTGGATGTAGAAGGAAAAGTGGAGAAATACAAATCTCGGTTAGTAGCAAAGGGTTATTCTTAGGTTGAGGGAATTGATTTTGGTGAGATTTTTTCTCCTCTTGCCAAGTTAACTTCTATTAGATTTCTATTATCTATTGCTGCTGCATTTTATTTTGAAGTAGAATAGATGGATGTGAAGACAACCTTCCTACATGAGGATCTGGAAGAAGAAATCTATATGAAGCAACCATAAGGCTTTGATGTGAAGGGAAAGAAGGAGCTGGTATGCAAGCTAAAAAATTCCATATATGGTTTAAAACAATCACTAAGGATGTGGTATCAAAAATTTGATACTTATATGCTGGGACTTGGCTTCACAAGAAGAAAAGAGGACCACTACATGTATTTTAAATTAATTGGTGATCATTTGATTTATTTGGTCTTGTATGTGGATGACATGTTGCTGATAGGAAACAACAAGGAGATTATCCAGAATGTGAAAACTCAGTTGTCCTCTAAATTTGACATGAATGATCTCAGTGCTGCAAATTTCATTTTGGGCATGGAAATTAACAAAGATCGGGAAAACATGAAACTCTGGTTAAATCGGAGAAAACATGTCGAGACAATATTGCGTAGGTTTAATATGTAGCAATGTAAACTGGTCAAGGTCCCTATTCCTGTTAATGTAAATTTATCTGGGGATTAGTGTCCTAAGACACATGAAGAGGAGGAGGACATGTCTTATGTTCCATATGCGAGTGTAGTTGGAAGTTTGGTGTATGCAATGGTTTGTACTAGACTGGAAATTGCACATTTAGTGGGAGTTTTGAGCAGGTATATGTCAAAACCAGGGAAGGAGCATTGGACAACAATAAAAGGGTTTTCATGTATTTGCGTGGCACTTCTAGCTATGGATTGTGCTACCAAGGAAGACTAGGATTGGACAGAGTGTTGGACATACATGGGTTTGTGGATACATAATGGACTGGAGATCTGCATTGTAGGAGATCTACAAGTGGGTATGTGTTTAACCTGTTTGGAGGAGCAATCAATTGGATGATAAAAAGACAATTTGTAGTGGCACTTTCAACTTCAAAAACTCAATACATGGCATCCCCTCATGCAAGCAAGGAAGCAGGATGGTTACAAAAATTGTGTTTAGGCATTGGGTTGGTACAACAAGCTGTAAGGATAGATTGTGATAGTCAGAGTGCAATTTTTTTGGCGAAGAACCCGACTTATCATTCAAAGACAAAGCATATTGATGTTTAATATCACTTTGTGAGAGACATGGTTGAAGAAAATAAAGTGTTGCTAATGAAGGTGGACACTTTGAATAATGTTGCATATTCATTAACAAAATTTGTGAGCACTGAGAAGTTCTCTTGGTGTAGAGTATCTATGGGAATTGTTTCCCTATATTGTTGACTGTATAACCCTGTAACCCCCTGTATATAAAGAAAAAACCAAGTGGGATAATGTTGGGTATGTGTTATATTCTTTTCATGACTAAATGTTTTTCTTCAGGAAACGTGTCACCTGTTTTGCCTCGTTTTCCATGTCGCATCGATTCTCGTGTCCATTATTGGGAGGTTTTTCGACACATGATTTTTGGTCGATGGTTTTCTATTTCCGATCAAGGAATTAGGGTTGTTGACTAATCCAGGTCATTGGGTTAGGGTTTTGGATGCCGCTGGCTCCTATATGTATATTGTATTGTAAACAATGTATAATGTGAATGAATATAGAATATGCTGGTTTTCCCGGTTTGGGTTTCCAGAGGAAAAATAATTGTGTAATGTGTGTATTTTCCATTGCATATTTTCTATTCTTTTACTACAAATATGTTTGCAGTAAATAATTGTATAAGGTTAAAATCTACAATTTTCCAGTATTTTTTTTTTTTTTTGATTTATCTAACTTGTGGCTGGTTGTTCAGATGGTAACGTACATTGGTGCACTAGGGGTGGAAACATGCTTAGATCAACATATTGTGCATAAAATACTAGTATGTAGGGCACATTCACTACTTTGGGGCCAACGACTCTTTTTATGCCCCAGTCAAAGTTATCTCTAGTTGTCTTCCAGTTTAAGAATATTTTTGATGCACCCAAAAGCAAAGACCATTCCCATCCTTAGATTTCATAGCTCTCGGCGTGCCCAAAAAAGGATATATGAAAGCTTCTTCCAAAGGGTAGAGGGTCAAGATCCTACGACCTCCAAACAATGATCGAAGCATCATATTTTTGCCAACAAACGAAACATGGTAACTTGCCATTCTTTGCCATTATTTTTTCTTAAGATATCTATCATTGGATTGTTTTTTCACCCTACATTTTTTTAAATATGGAAATGAAGAATTTTATATGAGTTTTTCTTCTTTTTTAAACAAATCATGGTTGATTGTGTTTATATTCAGGGAGTTCACCCAAAAAAAGGTTAATAGATTTGGCGTTTAAACTCGTATCTCATGAGATTTATAATAGTTAACACATTTATTGAGATTTAGTATTTAATGAAACTACACTACTATAGCGAGTGGAATTTTTATTTGTTTAAGGTTGGACTACAATTCAACTAACTAAATTTTCATCCGTTAGTGTTCCATCTTATAATGGATTTGGAGTGCAATGCAAAGCCCACTAACTTTTGGTGCCTGACAACTTCAAAAGCAGTAGCATCAGAAGTTCCATCACTATCTCTAAATATCCCTACAACAACCTCAAGTATTGGATGTAATCACAAAAATTGAACCTTACCATAACCAAACAAATAGCTTCAAAATCCCATTAGCTTGGCCATTCTTGCTCCTATTCATAATCTATGTGTTCCTTGGTTGTTGGCGATCATGTTCTTATCCATATTTTATCCCATTGGTTATCCTTCTATCCACACTCTACCTTTTTCACAAATACCTTCAAAGCCTATGAGCCTGGAGTATATCCATATCCACTATCTGTCTTAAAATAAAATGACAAATATATTTTAGATCTACTTCTCTTTATTTTTTTTTCAAGAAATTTTCATTGAAAATATGGCAATTTCATTGATATTCATTAAACTGTTATGAATTTTTGGAAAATCTAGCAATTTCATTGATAATCATTAAATTGTTATGATTTTTGGAAAATCTAGCAATTTCATTGATAATCATTAAATTGTTATGAATTTTTGACAGAACTGGACTGGTCTTTTTAGTTAGAAGGGTGTATGAAGAAAAGGGTAATGTTGCAAATGGTTGCACTACATCCATGTTCAATTCTACACAAAGCATGAAAGAATGTAATCATTGTAGGGGAAGTAAGTTACCTTAAATCTAACTCTTTTCTAGGATTTTCAATGTTTGAGTAAGAGCTTC
>ML876405.1:0-14721 GCA_009831015.1 Picea engelmannii
GATCATATAAATTTATAAGAATTACTATTTTTTGTTGTTCAAAAATATTTAGAAAAAGTATCGGTTAGTTGTTTTAAGAAATATTTTTTTGGCAGGGTCATATAAATTTATAGGAATTACTATTTTTTGTTGTTCAAAAATATTTAGAAAAAGTATTGGTTAGTTGTTTTAAGAAATAGTTTTTTTGGCAGGGTCATACAAATTTATAGGAATTACTATTTTTTGTTGTTCAAAATCCATTTTTGAATGTAGAAATGGATTCAGAATGCTGAATAACTTCCAAGATACTTTGACTATACAGAAATAATCACTTAAATCTAAAAATCCAACAATTTTTAACCAAATTTTGGATAAATATCCTCGCAAAAAATCATTATTTCTTATAACTTTTAATTGAAAATATAGAAAACCAATCAAAATTCTCTGAATTGAATTGACAGGAAGTAAAAAAAAAAAACTGTCACAGGATTCAATGATGAGTTAGTATAAATGAAAGGTGAATGACAGATTAAAGGCGAACGTTGTTCATTGGAGGGGCTTTAGCGTGGGAATTTTGAAGTGACAGGTGAGAGAGTCGAGTCATAAAAAATCCCCCTGATAGGTGGAACCGTAATATATTCAATGTTTTCGCTACAGTGACAGGTATGACCGGTGGAACCATAATATCTTCAAAGTTTTCGATACAGTGACATAGGGTATAACCATAACGTTTACTGAGTTTTGGATACCTTACTTGTCTTATCAGCAATGTGAATGACAGGTAGAACCGGTTGAATCATTAGTTCTTTGATGGTTGAAATGTTTTTATATATTTTAACCATGGTAAGTATTTTATGTTTAATTTATTATTTTCAAACAACTTATACCCACCATTAATAGAATATGTTACTGAATTTAAATGAATAATAAAAAAAATATTGATGATATTAAAGTTTATTAAGATTAAAATTGATTTAAGGTAAAGACTTATTTAAATTTTTATAGAATTATATTTCTGTGCTTGAAAAATATTAAGAGAAGTGTTTAGAGATCACCATAATTTTGATGATTTAGAAGGTTAGGAAGATTGGTATTGTGACATATTTTGAAACTATGATTTAATTTGGATAACTCATGATACTATAAGTGATACTATAAGTGGAAGTGCTTTTCTTCTTCAACTCTCTTAGTGTTACAAAGACAACAAATTCTTTCGATTACTGTTTTTGGAATTGTCCAATGCGAGGTTTCACTGTGCAACTAGTGAGAGTGATTTAATTTGGGTATAGTAAGGATACTCTAACATGAGATCTTAAAAAAATAAAACAATAACATGAAATCTTTTCTTTAATGTATAAAACAAGAAAGAGAAGGAAAAATGAACTAGGGGAAGTTGAAGGATTGTGGACGCTTAACCTTTCAGCGATCCCCAGTTGAACCATCCTCCTATATATTATTTCCCTACAAGGGAAGAGGGGTTTTTTTGGTGAAGATAATATTTCCTAGAATTCAATGAGGAGCATAAGGATGAACCAAAGAGCCTGTAACATGCCTATTGTTGCATAATAAAGAGCTTGGATGAAGCCAATTGAATGTTGGTTTTTCCATTTGGGTTTCCAAGGTAATAATTGAGTTATGTGATGGATATCTCTATTTTTTATGTTGTTTTTCTATTTAAAAGTTTAAAATGGAGTTGCTTTATATTTTAATGATTGTCTGTGTTGTTTGTTCACTAAGGATTCTCTACCAACTATAGTTTCGAGGATTTCCATCATAGTTACAGTCTCCATGAGCAGGAGAACTATCCCAACAACTATTTATTCTCCACCATTCATCCATTTATGAGATGGGAGATTAATGGAATTCATTCTAGAGCCATCGCAATAGTTTAGGGAGTTGCTAATTTGTTTCATTTCTAGTTGTTGGGTGAATTTCTCTCTCCTACTTGTTTCAAATCTTCCCCGCAGTTTGCAATTTTACCATCACCAGATCGTACACTCTCTCTTTGAGCCACTTCATACTTGTTGGTTTGACCTTCATACTTGTTGGGTCAACTTCATACTTGCTGGGTCGACTTTCATACTTTCTGGGTCGACTTCCTACTTACTAGGTTGACTTCCTAGTTGTTGGGTTGACTTCATATTACCTAGTTGATTTCACAACTACTTAGTTGATTTCACATTTACATAGTTGATTTCTTACTTGGGAATTTACTGTTACCCATAGGTTGTATGACCATCTATTTCACCGAGAAGAGGATCATATGGTTGTATGTAGTTAGTGGATGTTCTCTCTCACTCTTTTCTTTGGCATTTTGTTGGTAATCTCCAAATTCAATACATTTTCACATTTTCTTGTTTGGCTCCAAATTTCGTTCGTGTTAGCATTTGTTGTATGGATTTTGGTTTCAATCTCTCTTATATTGTTGAAATCATTCACCTTTTTATATTAACTATCATATCCCCTCCCCTTTCATCCCATCGTTGGAGTGACACATTGGCTTAGGGGGCTCTCCGTAGGCCATAGTCCCCAACTATAGGGGATCCATGGAGACCCAAGGGGCAGCAAGGGGCAACGAATTTCCCTTAGGGGATAAATTGGGTTTAAAACAAGTAAAGTTGACCTGCCTCAAGGAACATATCACTCTCAAAAGGAGGAAAATGAATTAAGGAGACACTATAAGAAGATGAGAGGCTCATTTGGAAATATCATGATTTGGATTAAAGAGATTTTTGTCCTTAACTTGGGAGGTGGTTGCCTTACTCTGTTCTAGGGTTGTTTAACCCTCTTATATTGTGTTTCAATGGGTTGAACCTCACCCTAGCTCAACCATTATTCCATTTCCAGACACAACAAGTCAATCCTGGGAGGCACATGTGAGGTATTTTGGTAGAGGATCTGTGGAAGAGGTTGTTGCTACAAGGAAGGGTGCCACCACCTATTTATATTTGTTCCAACCACCTTAAGGAGGGGCCGAACCTTGTAGGGCTTGCTAGAAGGAGGGACGAACAATCTAACAACTTGTATGTGCATTGGAGTTGATAGCAGGACAACAAGAGGTCTTCTCAAGCCCAAGTTTAATTGTTCAATGTTATATAGGCTAGGGTTAGAGTAGTTACAATTATGTTATAAAAATTGTTGTTGTAATTCTTGAGGATTGGTATCACTGATATGAACAGTTTGGACAATAGCCTCTAAGAGGGTTTACTACTGGTGACTCTTTGGTATTGGACTCTGTATTGAAAACTGTTACGGTTGGTTTGAGGACAACACTTGTTGTGACTTTGATACTATTGTTGTTGTGGGTTATACTCTATATTGCTACTATGTGGATATGGTTCATTGGATACTAGTTCATCCTTGTTGTTATTGTTGTTGGAATTGGTGCTTGCATATCTCTAGTCTGATTCAGTAAGGGAATTCACTGCCTATTGCAAAACTATTGTACAATTACCTTGTCGACAATTGTTCCTAGGAGGAGTGTTGGCTAAACTCATATGCTTGTTGGGTATGAGAGGAGTGTTATTTCTTTTTAAATTGAATGTGGAACATGGTTGTTCATATACTAGATTGTGTGAGTGCTATTACGAGAAGACCACCATTAACATTAGACAAGGAAAGTCCTGAGGAGCATTTGCTCCTTGAGTTGGGTATAGATTTACACACTTCCAAAATAATATCTAACCATTGTCATCTTCCCAGTTTGAATATAAGTTCAAATACACTTATTGAAGCCTTTTGGTAAGTACTCACAATAATTAGAGGAATTTCAAGGTAAAAATAGGCCCCAAAACAAAAAACGTGCTATCAAAATCAACTTTAAAAGAACCAATAGGATTCAAGATGGTGATGTCAACCATAAGGGTAAATATTTTTTGGGGGAAAAGAACCTACTATTTTTAATCGTATTTTTGACTTATCTCCTGATAGGTTTACTCAAATTTCAAGAGTAGGAAAGGGTTGGATGCAAAATTAAATTCTACATCCAATGAGTACCCACTTTGCATACTTTTGATAGACCCACAGTGAGATAAATTGGAAATATATGAAAAAACATGTTTTGTTTGGATGCAAAATTAAATGAGTACCCACTTTGCATACTTTTGATAGACCCACAATGAGATAAACTGAAAATACATGAAAAAAAACATGTTTCGTTGAAATGTAACATACCTTTTTCATGTATTTCCAGTTTATCTCACTGTGGTTCTATCAAAAGTGTGCAGAGTAGGTACTCGTTGGATGTCGAGGAGGCCCATTTTAGACTCG
Organism: Picea engelmannii; assembly: GCA_009831015.1. Lineage (NCBI taxonomy): Eukaryota > Viridiplantae > Streptophyta > Pinopsida > Pinales > Pinaceae > Picea > Picea engelmannii. The sequence continues at coordinate 4,249 of ML876405.1, forward strand.
AATTTCCCCTAATGGACTACATAAGAAGTGGACAAGAATTGTTGCCAGGGATAGAGAGAAGTGGAGTACCAACAATGACACAGGGACATTATGGAGATGATGAGGAAGAAGATCCCAACTTTCAAGGTCATGTTGGATTAGCTTGAGCAGAGAATTTCCATGTCGATGTCAATGGAGACACAAATGTTGGCAGTGAAGGGCATGAAAATACCCTCAAGGGCATGCAGACTTGAAGAAAGAGGAAAAAAAACCAAAGATAGATTGTAGGATTGAGACAGAGATGGGAGAAATGTAGTTATCACAAAACACAAGGTACATTTCCATGTAGATGAAAAGGTTGACATCAAGCCATGTGTTAGCGAAGTTGTTTGCATCAAATTGAACCAGTGGATACAATAGATGGAGGTGTACTTAAACATACATTGAGTCACCAATAATAAAATGATAGCATTTGCTCAATTGAAGCTTGAAGTCCATGCTTTGGCATGGTGGGAGAGTGATGTAGCAGGTAGAGCACTAGAGAATGAACCATCAATGACTGATTGGGAGGTGTTCAAGGAGATCATCAAAGCTCATTTATACCCAAGTGTTAAGTAGTTAGAGCACTTGGTTCTATGAGATGAATGTCGTTGTCTCGTCCATATTTAGGGTCCTATGCTTTCATCATCAAGGGAAATTAGTTACAATTGATCAACTTGCGTTTTGTACCACAAACCTTGCATCTAATGCATGATCTAATGTACCCTTTGTCAGAGATACCCAAAAATCTTACATGAGTGTTGGTGTGGGGATGTTCAAAGACTCTTTTCTTATGGGAACATTCCCTTTTCCCCCACCACCTCCTACTGTGAACATTTCTCCTATCAACATGATTTCTTCATTTACCATTGGATCCCTCAGGTCTTTGGATCCTTGGGTGGTTCCTCGTTCCAAGGACGTTGAGTCTTATGGAGCATCCATGTTGCTCACCATGGTCGTGATTGTCTATCCAATAATCCCATCAACATCTGTTGATACTGGTCAAAAACTCCATCCTCATATGGAGTGTGATCAACCTACTCTTCCCATACGGGTTGTTGAAAACTCTTCGAGTTCACATGATTTCCTAGATACTAAGTTGGCTTCAGATGAGGCCATCCTAGAAGTCATGGATTCCATTGATAATACAAGGGAATATGAGCATCGTCGAGCATCTCTTCTTCTTGATCCATAGCTGATGAGAGTTAGCATGATGAGTCTTGATCCAGGGTTGGGGGAATTTGTTGAAGCATCCATTATACCTCCCAGTCTTGACTCTTTTTTGCCTCAGTTATCTTTTTTGGAACTTGCCACCAAATTCTCTGCTTCCCCTTCCCCCAAAGATTTTTTTTTCATACCTCCTTTACATCTTGATGGGAATCATCAAGGAGCTCTCATAGCTCATGAAACCACTTGTAATATGCCAGATATAAAATGTATGCAAAACATAAATAAAATGCTAGAAATGGAAGAATAACAACAATATAACCAGAACATTCACCACAATATCACTGAAATAATATGTGAATAATAATAGAAATAACACTTTGAATCCGAAAGCAATGTTCACGGGCCTTTTTGAGGGGGCAAACTCCAGTTGTGCAGAGCTCTATTACAATAATATCCAAGCTAGGGATCTCATACCCTCGACTCCTATTTATACTAAAAAGAAGCATCTAGAGGAAGATCCTTCTAGAAGCGAAAGCTTCTATTAGGTCTTCTTACATCCGCCTTATTCTATTTTATTGATAGGCCTTATTAATATTGACCTTTATTACATCCAAATATATTGTTCTACCTATGTGCGGGTTAGGACCCTAACATGTCTGCCCCCTTAAAAACAACCTTGTCCTCAAGGCTTGAGATGATGAAATTGTTGCAGAATGGTAGTTGGTTCCCAAGTGGAATTTGTTGGAGTTGTATCTTTCCACTGGACTAACAATTCCTTGATGGTTCTCTGACGTAGGCGACGCTCACATTGATCCAAAATTGCTTCTGGCTGTAGCCAAATGGATCCTTCTTCAACCAAGTCTGGAAGGTTGGTTTGAATTTTGCACTTAGCTCCAATCACCTTCTTTAAGAATGAAACATGAAAAACAAGATGTAGCTTCGAATGGCTGGGAAAGCTAACTGATAGGCTACTTGTCCCACACGCTTGAGAACGGTATAAGGACCATAAAATTTGGGTGCTAGCTTCTGACAATGCTCGACCTTGAGGGAAGTTTGTTTCTAAGGTTGCAGTCGAAGAAACACCTAATCCCCTTTTGCAAATTGACGTTTAGAGCGACTTTGATCTACTTGTTGCTTCATGTTATTCTGTGTCATGACCGAATTCTCTTTGAGGGTACAGAGAATAGCCTCTCGAGCTGTAAGTGTTAGGTCAACCGCCTGGAGCTTCAAGGCACCCGGTAAGTATGAAAGAACTGAAGGTGGCTTCTGTCCATATATCGCTTCAAAAGGAGTCATGCATGTAGCTGTATGGTCTGAAGTGTTGTAACCATTGAGCCCATTGATTTTGATTTTCCGAGGTAAAACACCTCAAATATGTTTCTAAACACTTGTTGACAACTTCCGTTTGGCCATCAGTCCGGGGATGATAAGCTGTGCTGAGATGCAATTCAGTGCATTGTATCTTGAACAATTCTTGCCAAAAATTGCTTGTGAAAGTTGGGTCGCGATTAGAAACAATAGAGTGTGGCATCCCATGAAGCTTGAAGACCTGATCCATGAAAATTTGAGCCACCGTGGATGCTGTAAATGGGTGTTGAAGGGCACAGAAATGAACATACTTGGAAAGGCGATCAACAACCACCATGATGACTGATTTATTTCCCGATTTGGGTAATTCGGTAATAAAATCCATAGAGATATCCTTCCAAATAGTAGGTGGAATTAGGAGCAGTTGCAGTGTGCCCGGAGATTTGACTGTTTCTCCCTTGTTGTGTTGACACACATCACATTCAACGACAAAATTACGAATGTCCTGTTTCATACCATCCCAGAAAAAGGAACGTTTGACCCTGTCATAGGTTTTGGTGAACTCAGAGTGCCTTGCTGTGGGTGTAGCATGAAGCTCAGAAAGTACCGTGGATTTAAGCTTTGATTGTTTACTTAAATACAAACGACCTTTGTATCGAAGTTCATTATGGAGCCAAGAGTACCCTGGGGAATATGGAGCATTGGACTGCAATTGTTGGATCAACGACGAACTTTTGGGATCTTGTAGCCATTCCTGACAAACGACTTGGATCCAATCTGGTACAATGAATGAAAGGGAAAAAATGGATCCTTCATCTTCATATTTTCGGGAAAGTGCATCCGCAACCAAATTGTCTTTGCCTTTCTTGTAAATGATCTCATAATCATATCCAAAGAGCTTAGTCACCCATTTTTGTTGTTCTGGGGAGGAAATGCGTTGTTCCAGAAAATACTTGAAGCTTTGATGGTCTGTCTTAATTTGGAAACGTTGCCCCAATAGATAAGGGTGCCACAGATCAACGACATGCAGAATAGCCAACATTTCCTTTTCATAGATGGATTTGCCCAGTTTTCTTTCAGATAGTTGTTTGTTGGTAAAGGCCAAAGGTTGACCCTCTTGCATAAGGACAACACCAATTCCTTTTCTTGAGGCATCACATTCCAACACAAAGGTATTTGTGAAATCGGGAAGGGCGAGGACTGCAGTGGTGCACATGGCCATCTTCAAGGTTTGAAAAGCTTGGGCAACGACTGGAGTCCAAGTGAAAGAGTTGTTTTTGAGGAAAGTAGTGAGAGGTGTTGCAATCTTCCCATAATTCTTAACAAACTTGCGATAATACCCTATTAAGCCCATAAATCCACGCAAGCTCTTAAGAGTCTTTGGGTGAGGCCATTCTTGCATAGCTTCAATGTTTTTAGGATCCACCCTGATGCCATCCTTGCTAACCAGATGACCCAAGTATTCTACTTCTGAGGCGCCAAAAGCACATTTAGACTGTTTCAGGAAAAGTTGGTGCTGAGAGAGTAGATGGAGAACTCGATCCACATGAGCAAGATGGTCTGTCCAGGTTTTGTTATAGATGAGGATATCATCAAAGAAAACAAAGACAAAATGGTGGAGAAAAGGATGGAAGACATGATTCATGAGGCTTTGGAAGGTGGAGGAGGAATTACACAAGGCAAAGGGCATGACCAAAAACTCATAGTGGCCTTCATGAGTTCTAAATGTAGTCTTGGGAATGTCTGCCTCTTTCATACGTATCTGGTGGTAGCCCGAACGAAGATCCAATTTAGTGAAGCATTGGGCGCCACTTAATTAATCCAGGAGGTCATCAATGACAGGAATGGGGAATTTGTCTTTGATGGTAAGTTTGTTGAGGGCACGGAAGTCAGGACACATTTTCCAAGAACCTTCTTTCTTCAGGACCATGACCACATGAGAAGAGTAGGGGCTTGTACTAGGGCGGATAACGTTTTCATTAAGGAGTTCCTGGACCATTTTCTCAATTTCATTTTTTTGGGAAAATGGGTGACGATACAGATGAATATTGGGAGGAAGGATTCCGGGTACAAGGGGAATGGAATGATCATGAACACCACGGGAAGGAGGGAGTCCTTGGGGAGTGGAAAAGACCAATTGATGTTTAGAAAGGATGTCTCGGAGGTCTTGCAGGACCGAGGGTTTTTTTGTTACTTGTATGGCATGGAGTTAGGCGATAACACCAGAATGACCTTTTTTGAGCATATTTTCCATGCGATGGGAACTAATGATCTCAAGTGAACCGACGGTGATGCCTTGGAACTTATATTGGTGGCCCTCCTGGTCGAATTGCATGGTTAAGTCTTTAAAATCCATGAGAATGGGACCCAAAGTCCTTAGCCAGTCTGCACCCAACACAATGTCACAACCTCCCATGTCGATAGCAAACATATGGGATTTTAGGTGGTAGTCACCAATTTGGAGGCACATATTTTCACAACGCCCTCCACATTTCATGGAACCACCATTGACAATCATGATTTGAAAATTATTGACGACATGGATGTAGCAATGAGTTTCTTGGGCAATGCAACGATGAATAAAATTATGGGTGCTGCCACTATCAACCAGAATGATGACCTTCCGATGCTTGATGTAACCAATTAGCTTGAGGGTTTGGGGAGCGGAGAAGCCAGTGAGAGCATTGAGGGAAATGACCAATTCTACTTCGGGAGGGTCTGAGGGAGGGGTTATGTCAGTGGATTCAGGTGACTCAGACACAAGGGGAGTTTCTACATCCTCTTCCGAAATATCCTTGGAGATGGCCATAAAAATCTTTTGTTCTTTACACTTGTGGCCCGAGAAATATTTGTCATCACAGTTATAACAAAGGCCTTTGAGTTGGCGTTCAACCATTTCATCCCTGGTCAATTTTTGGATCTTGAGTGGAGCAGAGGGAGTAGTGGGATTTACTGGTTTAGGGCGAGGGATAAAGGAGGGTTTTCAATTTTGAGAAGATACAACCTGTTGTGCTTCTTTAGCTCTTTTAGTATTCTCCACCCAACGCTGAGGCCGAGCCATGAGGATATGGGCCCGAATCTCATCCTTGAGGTCGTTGATAAAACATTCACGGAAAAAGACATCAGACATGCCCTCTGTTCTAAAATCTAGGCGCTCAAAGGCAACTATAAAGTCTTCCACTATTCCTAATTATTTCAAATTTGTCAAACGTCCCAAATGGTTGGTGTTAGTGTCAAAGCGTTCATAAAGCTCTGGCACAAAGTGTGTCCAAACAATATACCCTTGACGAGAAGTTTTTCTCCATTGCTACCATTGCCAATGTTCTTGATCTATATGGAGAACACCATACAGGAGTTTGGCCAAGTCATCTGTAATGCCGTATAAAGAGAAATAATGTTCCATTTGGGTTACCCAACCAGTGGGGTCCGAGCCATCAAATTTGGTCACATTCACCCGCAGAAGGCGTAGGTCATGTTGAAAGTGATGGTTCTGAAAGTTATGGGAATGAGAGGAATGGTCACCTTCAGTATGTGGAGGTGAGGAAGAGTAAGGGTTATCTGTAGGGATGTACAGTTTGGTGCAGAGTGTCGAAAAGACTGATTCAAGCTGGGTGGTGAGGTCTTGTTTGATTTCCTCCATTGAGGACTGTATGGTTGTATTGATGGCGACAACATTGGCACTGAGTTGTTTCACTTTGTGTTGGGTCTCGATGAGACCAGATTGCAAGGTGTTGAAGTGAGCTTCCAAGTCTTGGCTACGGGTATGGGCCATGAGGATGGGGGAACTGAAAAGGGGCGGGTGGGGTCAAAAATTTTGCTGAAAAATGATATGGATGAATGTGATAAGGGTGAAGAGATGAATCCAATGGAATAGGTCTCAAATAATGGTGAAAAAATTTCCAGACTTTTTTTTTAACACCTGTGGAGTTATACTCCGCTCTGAAGAATACTGCAGAGAGGAAATTCCCAAATGCTTAACTAGAAAGAAATGTGTATTTACTTGGCAACCCGAACACAGTTGCGCAACAATAGATCTTGTCTTTTTAAATTTGTTTATGTTTATGTCTCCAAGGGTTAGGTATTCAAGGGTTCTATAGACAAGGGTTTGCCCTGTGCTATAGCTCTCTGATATACGTGTGGGGTCCAATAGTAGTACTCAGATCAATATCTCAAGGCACTAACTAAGGAGGATAGACCATACCCTTATCCGTACTAACCGACTACCCAGGTACTAGAGAGTATCTTCTCGAGTGTTGTTCTCGGTGACACTATAGCAGTCAGGCAATTGATTGGTTTATCTAAAGAGGGCTTTAGGTAATCTAGGCCGATCTGTACACAGGTGTTGTCTGATTCACTACCACTCGAAGGGGTACCAACAGGGGTTACAAGGGTGGCCAATAGATGTGCGCTTAAGTACCACTTGTATTTCCTGCGTGAATGAATCCCTCAACTGCGGGTTTATGCGTGTATTGACAAATCTCTGTGGCTTAAAGACGTCGGAATACGTCTCTACCCTGAAAATAAAAATTTAACCCACACTTTCTGCCGAGGAAAGTTCTCTGATACCACTTGTAATATGCCAAATATAAAATGTATGCAGAACAAAAATAAAATGCTAGAAATGGTAGAATAACAACAATATAACCAGAACATTCACCACAATAGCACTGAAATGATATGAGAATAATAACAGAAATAACACTTTGAATCTGAAAGCAATGTTCACAGGCCTCTTTGAGGGGGCGACCTCCAGTTGAGCAAAGCTCTATTACAATAATATCCAAGCTAGGGCTCTCATACCCTCGACTCCTATTTATACTAAAAAGAAGCATCTAGAGGAAGATCCTTCTAGAAACGAAAGCTTCTATTAGGTCTTCTTACATCCACCTTATTCTATTTTATTGAAAGGCCTTATTAATATTGACCTTTATTACATCTGAATATATTGTTCTACCTATGTGCGGGTTAGGACTCTAACAACACTCATGATGAGTATCTTATGCTACAGAAATCCGTTCCTATGTGGCATGGCCCTAGATTGGCGTGTCATATAATTTTGACATCAACTCATGAGTTCATCAGTGATGATCAAGATCCTTGGCTTGAACCTAGCAATGTGATCTATTTTGTGTAAACTATCAGGATGTGTAGTGCCTTGTATATAGGTGTGGTGTGAGTGCTTTTGTTTTGCATATATCATATCTAAAAAATCCAAAAATATTTTCTTTTTTGATATTTCTTTATGCGTTTTGACCTGAAAATCTAGTTTACATCGAGGACTTTTGTTTTACAAAGATGGTGATTTCCACATAACTTGAGGTGCGTGTTCTCTGAACTGGAATATAGGGATAGGTTTTTCCCTTTGATTCCATCTTGCATTATTAACCATCCATTTTTCCATCAAAATTCCTTAGGTTCAATCCTATTAGGTTGCGGCATTAGCCTCTTCGTTTTGCACATCGTAACTTGCATGATAGTGCCTACCCTCCATGGGAACCCTAGTTAACACTCAGATTTCCATTCCATGCCCATGTTGTAGTTCCCATAAGCCAGAGAACCCTCCTATAGCCCCGCCATGACTTGGTGATGAGACTCATTTTCCTCTCTTCATCTATATTCTAGTCATATCCTAAGGGGGTTCCCATATTTTTATGTTTCTTTATGGTCTCTTATGCATTTTTATTCGTGTTATGCATCCCACCACTACACTGTTATTTTCACAAATCCTGCTTACCACTATTGCAATATCCTTTGACCATCCGCCTCTTGCATTATTTGGCCTCTATTTTGCATCCACCTACCCATGGAGAGAACCACTACTAAGAGTGGATCCCACTTGCTACTACCACTTTGTATTCAGGTTTATTAGGTTGGTTCCATGCACCTGGAACATAGAAGCGTGTTGTTAAGCCACTTGTTCTCTCCACATGAACTAAATTTTATCCCTTTTTCATGCTCGTTAAACCATGAAAAATACACTCATGAGTAAACTTTTACCTCTTTTTCTTACTAAAAAAAACACCTATCGAGTACACTTTTATCTCTTTTTCGAACTCGTAAAAAGACACAAAAAAGACACGAAAAATACACCTCATGAGTATAATTTTAACTCTTTTCTAGGCTCATTAAAACTAAATGAAAAATACATCACCGAGAACACTTTTACCTCTCTTTTGCACTCGTTAAACCATGAAGGAGACACAAAAACAAAAAAAGAAAAAAAATAGTGGGGGTTTTTCACCATTGATCTATTTCTGAAATGATAACGTTAGTCAAGTCACCCTTGAACATGGAACCTGTTTGATTCATCATCTTACAATTGGGTTATAGCTTTCCTAGGAGTCATACGATTAATATGAGTCACATATACTCCTTCGGATGGTTACTCTTTGAGTCATCATTAAGAGTGCTTCAATTCCTTCTGCATTGTTGCACTATATTCATCTAGTTCTTGACTCTTACTTCCAAGTCACCATTGTATCGTGCTATATGTTCAATGGAAGTTTAAGCCTGAGTCGACCATCTGTTGTTTTTTTTACTTTTTGAGTCGTCCATCCTTGTAGCAATTGTACTTGGTGATTCTATCTCTTCACATCATCTCTTGATGTATGTTTCATGTCAATTGACGGAGGATACATTAAGGACCTCTTTGATGAATCTCTTCCTATCGACTTCAACACATTATCTAGGAGAGGGATCTAGAAACCAACTAGTACCTTAGAGCTTGCAGTCCTCAGTGGCAGACCTCCTTGCGATCGACAATAGGTTTTCATCATTGACTCCCGATTGATCAATTTACGAGTGCTTGATATTAGATCCTCTATTCACACATGCTAAATTGTACTAGGTACCTTGGGTTCCATTTCCATCATTGATGGGTCCCCTCACGTCTATTAGCGATGTACCTCAATGATCGGTAGTCAGACGGTTTCTACCATGTTGGAAATCAGCTCATCTATTTGCATGTTGTAGAATCATACCATCGAGGTTTGGAACGAAGACCTTAGGTTTGGGGCCACATCATTCCTTCACAACACCCCTCATTAGTTGCGATGGAGTATATCACTTATACATGAGTACTTTGAAGACTTCAAGGGAACTTTCCTCGGTGCTTGTTATCTTCCTTATGTATATGCTATGATATAGATCCACATTGCATTTTCTCGTGGCTATGATCTTATTGATTGCATGGATCCACGATGTATTCTTTCGTGGCCATGGTATTGCATTTCATGTCATGGATATGTAGTGTATTGTTTTGGTGGCCATGCTTTGATACTCTTCATATTCTGGGTATGTCTACCTTGGGGATGGTCTATACATGTCTTTATCCTTGGTGTTTGATTGTAGGTACTCTTTGACCTACAAACCTATTTTCTCTCTCCTCATGTTGCCTCATAGTTTATTGTAATGTGTTTCATCCATCCATTCATTTCCTTACCTCATACATTAGGGGGATCTATTATAGCCTTAATTTACACCCAACATTGTTAAAGTGGATCACATAACAGAATATGTAATCCAAAGCATGACTCTTAACTCAAGGTTTAGAATTTTTTTGAGGGGTGTTGATGGTCACATATGAGATGACTAGTGACATCTCACTTGACACCAATTCACAACAAGTGCCACCCTCATTAACCTTCTAGATTTTTGTATTTTCAAAGAGATGAGTGAAGGATGAGTTGGTTATTCGTGGCATGAGCCTTGAAACTCATATCATTCTAGTCTCCATTGGTCTCTAGAAAATCTATAAGCTCTCCCAAGCCTCTTCCAAAAGTCTATATAAAGAAGGAAAATCTTGATCATGAGGAGAAAGAATCATTTACAGTATATGGTGCCAAAATTCAGAGGTACTTCTCCATTCTACAATAGCCACAGTCATATTTCCTAGTATGGTTAAGAAGCTAAGGATGAATAAGGAGAAAGGGACAAGGAGGAATGCATCTACACCTAAGGTAATCACATTGATGTATG
>ML876406.1:3177-18308 GCA_009831015.1 Picea engelmannii
GAATTGATGCGTTGTTATAGCTTTTGCTTTTCAATATATCGACACTTTGTTCCAAGTTTTGTATATCATTTTGTTTATGGTTTAGTATTACTTTGCTATCTAAATCAAATTCAAGTGATATAATTTCTTATTGTTATACATATATTGTTGCTTTCAACAAAAAGATAAAGGACATAACAGTTGTTGATTCATTTTATGAATGATAGCTTTGTCTTCTTCGTAGATTGAATTGTTATATAAGTTGCTGCATAATAGGTTTCCCTTATTACATAGATTTATCATCAGAAAACTGTTATGATTTCTTTTATGTCTTGTTTGTCCTGTAACATACTTCAAGAAACAGCATAGCTGATCGTTTTCAAGAAGCGTAAGGACTAAATGGTGTGAATTTCTTCCTCCAACCAGCTTAAGAAGTCATCTTGCACAGGACAGACTTGGAGCGTTTCCAGGTCAATTAGTTAGATATTTATTGCTTTGATTAAGTAGTATAATATAAATGATAGTTTAGTTAGATTTATATTAGATTGTTTTATTTCAGTAATATATGTTAGATTGTCTAATTTCAGTTAGCTTTCTTTCTGTTTCATAAACACAAAAAATCAAAAGAGACCCTTAGCTGTCTCAGGGCAGCGAACACATGAGTTTTGCAGGTTTTAACTAAATATGTAGTTTGTCCATATTGTATATTTGTGAATAAGGAATATTATAGCTGATAATTAGGTAGTTGATTTGAGTTATTATAATCATAGTTAGTATCTTGTGTATATAAGTAGTCAGTAATTTATAGTTAGACTAGTGTAGTTAGTTTAGTTTGCTTTATTAGTTTCTAGTTTCCTTTATTAGTTTTAGTTCGTTGTCTTCGTTTTATTAGTTTCTAGTTTCCCTTTAGATTTCTTAGCTCAAATCATTTCTTTCTTTGGTTTTCCTAGAAGACCTTAGGGCGGCCAACGGAGCCGTTAAACTCGTCAAGGTGGTCCATTCCAAACGGCTTGGGTTATTTAGACAACCTCGGACCGGTTCCACTCTCCCAGTTGACGGACAGTCAGTTTCGCCCGTCAACACAACCCTACAACAAAATCCATTGAGATGACTTCCCACTTGGACATAGGGACATCATGTGGTTGTAGGAGGCCTGCCGGGTGATGGTGATCAGCCTTCACTTGTTGACACTCTAGGAATCTGGCGAAGAAATGGACTACATCACGCTTCATGCCTACCCAAAAGAAGAGTTTCTTCATCTCCGCGTACATCTTCTTCACACCTGGATGTGCGCAATAAAGTGTTGTATGGGCTTCCTTCAGTATGAAGCTTCGAATATCCCCATTCTCTGGGATGTACATCCTTCCTCGATATCTCAACAATCCGCTTGTTTCTAGATTATATCCTTCATACTTTGGGTCTATCTTCCTCCCGCTCTGGAGGTATGAAGTAACCTTTAAATACCAACTGTCTCCTAGTAGTTGTGTCAACACCTGTTCCCTCAGATTGACCTTCAAGGGTACCAAGGAGAAGATACGTGGTCTCCTACTTAAGGCATCTGCGACCACATTTTCCTTTCCCTTTATGTATGAAATACCAAAATCATACTCACTCATAAACTCACTCCATCGCCTTTGCCTTGCATTCAGATCTCTTTGAGTGAAGAGATGCTTTAAACTTTGATGGTCCGTCTTGAGCTCAAAATTTCGCCCCACAAGATAGTGCCTCCAAAGTTTCAAAGCTAGCATTACAGCTGCCAACTCTAAATCATGAGTCGCGTATAAATCTTCGTGCTTCTTCAACTTTCTTGACACATAAGCTATCACTCCTCCATATTTCATTAGAACGGCCCCCAACCCTTGTTTCGAGGCATCCGTGCAGACCATGAAGTCCTTTTCCATATCTGGCACTCGTAGAATTGGCGCACTAGTTAGTAACCTCTTTAGCTCAATGAATGCACTATCACATTCTTCCGTCCATTCATACCTGATCCCCTTGCGTTGCAAAGTGGTGATGGGTTTTGCTATTTTTGAGAATCCTCCCACAAATCTCCGGTAATAACCAGCTAGTCCCATGAAGCTTCTCACCTCATGTGCATTTTTCGGCACTGGCCATTCCATAATGGCCTTTACCTTTTCTGGGTCCACTGAGATTCCTTCGCCTGAAATGATATGACCTAAATAGTGGATCTCTTTCTGTAAGAAGGAACACTTCGACAGCTTCCCATACAATTTGTTCTCCCTAAGGCAAGACAACACTATTCGCAATTGTTCCTCATGTTCTTTTTCATTCCTGGAATAGATGAGAATGTCATTCAGAAAAACTTGTACAAATCGATCTAAGTACTTCCGGAATACGCCGTTCATGAGGCTCATGAACACTGCTGGCGCATTAGTCAATCCGAAAGGTACCACAACAAACTCGTAATGTCCAAACCGAGTCCGAAAGGTAGTTTTTGGGATATCACCTTCCTTAATCCTTAACTGATGATACCCTGATCGCAAATCAATCTTTGAGAATACCGCTGCTCCCTTCATCTGATTGAAGATATCATCTATTCGTGGAATTGGGTACCTATTTTTCACTGTAGCACGGTTCAAGTCCCTGTAGTCTATACACAACCGTAAGGATCCATCCTTCTCCTTTACAAAAATTACCGGTGCGCCCCAAGGTGAGACATTGGGCCTTACTAGCCCTAAGTCTAGTAACTCCTTCAACTGCATTTGTAATTCACAAAGTTCCGGCACCGTCATCTGATACAGAGTCTTAGATATTGGTTATGCACCAGGTTTTAGCTCAATAATAAAATCAAGCTCCCTCTCTAGAGGTAACCCTGGTAACTCGTTCGGAAAAACATCCTGAAATTCTGACAAACCTGGGTACTGATCCAATGAGGGTCCCTTCATTTCTTTCACTGCCTCCACAACATAGAGTCGACACCCTTGTCTCAATCATCGCTTAACCTTCATAGTTGATGTAAAGCGTAATGATACTTTTCTCTGTACACCCTGTATCTCTACTGGTTTTCCTTCATCATCGACACAAAGCACCCTCTTTGCACAACAATCTACCAAAGCTCGATGAGCTGCTAACCAATCCATTCCAATGATTAGGTCATATGCCCCAAGGGAAGTGACGTATACTTTCAACCTGGTAGTGCACACTCCTAGGTATACTATACAATTATCGACACTAGGTCCTACAACTTGTTTTTTCCCCGAAGACATCTCGACTTGCTTAAAGTCATCGTGCTCATAGGCTGCCAGCCCACTCTTTTTTAATGCAGATGGTGAAATGAAACTATCTGTCTCACCAGAATCAAACAAAATCTTAACATTAATATGATTTAGCGTACCTGATGACTCCACTACGGTGGATTGATGTTCGACCTGGCGGTTATTAACCACTGCGTAAATCTGGTGGTTCCTACTTGACCTCCCCATTGGTGCCTTTCCTTCTCTATGCACAAACCCTGATTGTAACTCTGGACAGTCCCGTTCGTAATGGGGTCCTTCGTATCTCCAGTAGGCAATACGAGATTGAACCAATGCACTGTTAGGTGACTGATTCCTAAATGAGTTCCTTCCCCTGGAACCCCTGCCCCTACTAGCTGCTCCCCGAGATGGTCGTGGACCTGTCTGCATCGTTGGCGATGAACGAGATGCTGCACTAGTTGCCATTGAAATCTCTGCAGCTATTGTCCTTGGCACGACTCTGTTACCATAAGGTGGTGGCCTTGAGCCCCCTCCCCTAGGAAATGTCCTCGAGGTCTTTCCTACGAATCTAGGATGATGTGGAAATGTCGACCTTGTACCCCCAGTTAAGTTCATGTGTTCTTCCGCGTAACGCGCATTTTCTACCGCCTCTGCTACTGAAGACGGTTTCCACATACGCACCATAGCTCTTATCTTCGGGTTCAATCCATAAACGAAGTGTTCTGCTTGTCGCTGGTCATTGTCCATATACGAAACATACTTGACCAGTTCCATAAACCTGATCTCGTATTCTTCTACAATCCTATTTCCTTGTACTAAGGCATGAAATGCCCCTACTTGTTTTTCCTCGTAGTAGGCTGGTAGATATTTCCTTCGGAACCTCTCCTCGAAAAGTTCCCAAGATACTGTGTCTGGGGTAAGGTGTAGTTGTCTTCCAAGTTGCCCCACCAGTTCAAGGCGCTGTCTCTTAACTGGAAAATTGTGATCTTGGCCTTTGAATTGGACGCATAGTCCCTTAAGGCAAAACACCTTGTCATGCCTTCCAACCATGCTTCTGCGCGTTCACTGGCGTGACCTCTGGAAAACTCCGGAAGTTTGATCTTCTGCAACTCTCGCGTGATGTCTTCAGGTGGAAATTCTCCCCTTGAGTTCCTTGATGCTTCTGGATTACCCGTTCCAGACGGTGGGAGTTCCACTTCAGTCCCTGCTGGTTGGCGCCCCTTTAAAGTCTCATTAATGGCTTCCAACGAGCGTAGTATGAGGGCTATTTCGGGCGATGGTGGTGGTGGTGCTGGTGGTGTCGGTGGTGTTGATGGTGTTGGTGGTGTTGATGGTGTGGGTGGTGTCAGTGGTGCCCATGACGATGCTCCCCTGCCTCGACCCCTTCGAGTCTTGACCATCTTGTATGATTTAACCTGCATCACCCCAAAGTTGCCCGGGTGAGTTCAAGGACGTTTCAAATTGGTGCTACTTAAACTTAGAAACATGATTAGGTGTAAGTTTTATTTACTTGTCTGTAAACATACATTACTCCATCAGGGGAATTGGCTAGGTTTGGGTTAGGATTAAGCGTCTAAGCTTGGTTAACATTGAATTTTAAGGTAGATTAACCTTACCCTTAAATAAAATAATTAATTTAAAATTATTATTACACTAATTTAACCCAAATTATCCTTACTTTAATTTAAACTAATTTGACCTTATATATATATAAATTATTTAATTTATTTTAAATTATTTTTAACAATTAAAAAAAATATTAAACATGACTGAATGTGCACCCAAGGATTCGGGCATGCATGGGTTCCACGTGCTCGTCTGGCTTCCTCAAGCTCCCTCATATCTAACCTCCAAATTCTACACCTGTCAGCTCTTCGAATCCCTACGCATCCTTCTCACTCACTGAGACCGTCCTCGCGTCATTCTTTCTCTTCCACAGATCTGCCTTTGCTCTGTTTAGAGGTTTCCTGAATCTCCCTTGCCATGGATCACATCCTCACCATTGTTCCGAGCACTTTAATAGCACTGGTTATTGCTGTATATGCTCCAGTTCATTTTGTAGAAACATAGTATATTGATGTGGCCACTGACAAGATCCAGGACCTGGAGTTCAGTCTCCTTGAAATGTTAGGAACCAATCCCCTATTTGTTACACTTTGTGGAGCTCTCCCTCAGCTATGGTAAGAGGTACGATTCAATCCGCATGTTGTGCATAGTTCCAGTACCTTCATGAAAAAAGCGGGGTTATTCGAATTAAGAAATTGCATAAACCTTCCTTACGTTGTGTAATGAATGGTGACTTCCTCTTTTGAAACAAATGATTTGCTTGTAATTCCAACCCTGTATGGATTTTGGTACTTTGCTTTCAATTTATTTCATTTATAATTATAAATTTATTCGTCTGTGCATATGCATGTAGTCAGATGCATATACATTGTCTTCTGTATTGCTCACAACCCTTTGCCCTTAACTGTGAATTTCCCCGCATAAATTTTGGGTTTCGGGGTTTCCTTAAGCCCGATACCAAGAGTTTCCTGTCCTTACGGACTCTCGATCTCCGATATGCCGATGCGCTCCCTTCTAGCTTTAGCCCTCCCTTGGCTATGATTTGGTCCATGTGACCCTATCCTATGTGACCGTAGTCCTATTCCATGTCGGGATTCAGGGTTTCACGAATTTCGCTGTCACGAACCTCTGTCCTCACAGACTCCCGATTACCGATATGCCGATGCGCTACTTGTGCGTTAGCCCTTCGGGCTAAGATCTTGGTCCATATGACCATTATACCACAAGGCCACAGCCTTGTCCCTTGTTGGGGTTTCAGATATCGCAATATCGAATTGCATGAACCCCGTGTCTACGAAATTACCGATATCCCGATACCTGATGAGCCTCTTCATTCGCCCCTTTTCGGCTATGCCAACTCCTCTGGGGTCCACCTTTGTCACGATCGGGAAATCGCGTATCGCGATTCTACAATGCACAAAAATCTCACTCCCGGGATCTCCGATATCCCGATTCCCAATGAAGCCCTCTTATGGATCTTTCGCCGATGGCGCTAGATGATTGCCACGCGTCCCTTCAACGGACGACCCTGATTACGTCGGTATTTCGGGACTTTTAATGTCCTGTTTCCTTCGGCCTCAGGAATGCCGATTTCCCGATTCTCCGACTCTTCCCGGATCCTTGACACGCATCCTGTTTGAGACCTACGACTGTGATCTCTTCTCGCAGCTCCAACACCTGGTCTTTTGACACCTGTCTTCCACTATTCCCCGCCGTGGCCCACACGCCTCCTCCATCGGGATATCGCGAATCGCGACTTCGAGCTGCAAGATTTTCTTGCCTCCAAAAACTCCGATATGCCGAACCCCGCCTCCTCGGGATCCTCTGACACGTGTCCTCGCTGTTTGGATGGCTCTGATCCTATCAGGAAATCGTGAATCGCGATTCCATTGTGCAAGAGTTTCACGACTCCGGAAACCCCGATATTCTGAACTCCGACTCTCCAGGATCTCTCGCTACGCGTCCTCGCCGATGGACGGTCCTAATCCTGTCGGGAAATCGTGGATCGCGATTTCCTGTTGCATAAATTCTTTACCTGCGAAAACTCTGATGCCCCCAAACGCTGACTCTTTAGGATCTCATGCCACGCATCCTCGTCGATGGACGGTCCTGATCGCCCCTTGTTGTTTCAGGGTTTTCGATACCGATGCGCCTATGTCCTCGGAATTCTCGATTTCCTGATACTTCGGTTGGCTGACAACTGGCCCCTCTCGCTGACGCTATCCTCTCTCTCTAATGTGTGATCAGCTGTCCACACTCATCGGGGTTTCGGACTTCGCGATTTCGAAATGCAGAGATTTCGTGTCCACGAAATCCCCGATACGCCGATTCCCGATTTTTCGATGGGGCCAAATGTCGATGGTTCTTGATGGTTGCCACCTGTCCCATAGACGGACGGCTCTGATTGTATCGGAAAATTGTGTATCGCGATTCCTTGACGGAATGATTCTACATCCCTAAAATTTCTGATGGGTAAAATCCCGATACCTCCCAGAATGCTGACGCGTGTCCCTGCCGAGATCAACGACTGGGATCCATTCTCGGGATTTCGAGAACCACAAGGTCTCGATTCTCTGGCTTAACAAAACCCCGATGATCCTGATATCCCGATGACTCTTCCGAGACTCCTCCTCTGCACACTAGGAATTAAACCCTGTGCAACTTCTCGATATCTAACGGCTGACGGGATTTTGCCCGAGATCTGACGGCTCAGATCCGTTCTCCCGCGTAATAGACAGCTCTCCTTCGGGATAATCGATTAGTTGCATAAAACATTACGTAGTGTTAAAATTGCTTTCTTTGCAAGGTTAAAATTTGTATGGGTCTATAGTTCCTGAGATTCTTCATTATTTTAAAATTTCACTGAGGCTAGTACAGGAAACTAGTTTACACTGTTCCCGCACGACACAAGTCTTCTAAATTTCCTTTTTCCTACTACGCATTGGCAGTTCCTCATCTAGTTAAGTTCGAGATGAAGTAGGCCTTTTCAAGGACCTGCAATGTCCTTTTGCATTTTATTTAGTATAGTTCGTGTAGTTATTGGATCTTGCCAACTTCAAGCCTTTGATAGAAGCTTCCCTCGACATTTCTATCGATTTCAGGTGTCTATTCTACCCGAAACTTCATTGACAAGTATTGCTCAAAATAAAATTAAGTTGCCATCTCTATTTTTCGTGCTTAATAGCTTTATTCAGGCTGCTTTAAGGGTAGCCATTTTGTGGGAAGTGATCCCTCAAACTATCTGGTTTGCTGCCACTTATTTTAAAGGGCATTCCTTGAAATATCCAGACTAAGACTGCATTATCCATTTATGATCCAGTTAAAGGGTATTGCCTAAAGCTATTTCTTGTGATATATGAGATTATTTTCTTGGGTAATGTAAGGGTGTTACCTTCTGTATATTTTCGGATACTGTATCAGTCATATTGGGTCAAACTGAACGTGTTATGTTTGTAGTTTAAGCGTGGCTGGAGTTAACACTCGGGGTTTTGGCCCTCAGGCCCAGATTTCGAACTAAGACGCTCTGATACCATATGTAACAACCTAATAATTCTAAACATCATTAGTTTCCTAAGCCATTTATTTCGTAAACTGAAACAATAACTTCATAGCATAATATTGATTTTTCAACAACAACTTTAGTAACTTAGATTTATCAATAAATACTGAAGTAAGGGCAGAATGAAATAAATACATAACTTAACAAGTACTTGGTTCTGATGCTAATTTATGTTGCCTCTTTGCCTTGCTGCTACCTTCCTGCTACCTGATACATAGATCAATCCTGCCACAAACAAGAAAATAACTGCCCAAAACTTCTGTCCTCCCTGCCAACTAGGAAAACTACCTAGCTCCAGGATATCTACGGATATCCTGGCCCCCGTGCCCAAAACCTCCAGCAACTCGGTGCCTCAACTGATCAAAATTCCCAACCAAAAACTCTTTGCTCACAGCAAATCCAACCGTCCTCAGAAATCCATCCTCCGTTGAATGATCCCCCACCTAAACCTTCCTCCTTCCCTTATTCCTCCTTCCCGAATCATGAAGTTACTTCTCCAACCACCCCTGTGCCTGTCCCTTCTCTTTCCTTTAATGTTTTATCTTCTCGGGATTCATAGGCTCCCTCTCTACATATGCAACCATTTTATAACATTTTTCCTTGATCTTTTAAATTTACTTCTCAGGTCATTAAATGTGATCTGTAGTTAGAGTATTACTTAGTTAACCACAGTTATTTTCTTTAATTAATTTTACTTTATAATCTTTAATCATTTATTCAACTAGGGTCGTTATAGATTTTGTGTTTGATTTAGACCAACTACAGAATCGCAAGATTCTGTAGCTAGTCTTTAGAATTAGATTTTTATCATTTTCATTAGCAAAATATCCTTTTAACTTGTCCTTTTTTTACCTCTTTCAGGTACATTCGAATTGCATTGGACATGCTGTGGCAGTCTAGGAGATATTTGTGTGATATAGTTTTATTTTTAAGTTGTTAGTTTGAGTTAGAGATAGAAACTTGGGATATTTTCCCAGATTTGTGTAAACAATTTTGATAACTCCCACAGGGATGTTTTACCCTGTGGGAGGTCTTTAAATACTTATTATTTTTTTGTAATAAGGATCATCCTCACTTGTGGGAGAACCAGGCTATGGATTTCTGGTACAAACTGAGACGAGAGTTAATGTCTTGTAACAACTTTCACTTTCAATATATCAAAATTTTGTTTCATGTTTTATGCATGTCAGTTTGCAGTTGATTATAGACTACTTTAGCTATCATAATCTATTGCAGGATGATATGAATTGATTAATGTGTTATCCATATCTGATCTCTTTCATTATTTTTAAAGTACAACAATCATTTTGTTTCAGTTGATGAATCACAGATTTCTCTTCTTCGTTAATTGAATCATGTTGTATAGATCTTTGCATACAGATTTATCTAACTGCGAAGATTTATAAATCATAAGATTGCTGTAATTTTTATGTCTTGTTTGTCCTGTAATTTTATTTGAAGAGCACAACTACTTCTAGTTTACGAGAAGTTTGTTGATAATTTGGTGCGGATTTCCTCCCTCCGATTAGCTAAGACAATCATTACATACAGGACAAACCTGGAGCGTTTTCTTCAGGTCAGTTTGTTATCTATTTAATAATTAATTTGTTAGTATATTAGTTGGTTAGTTTAAATAGTTTTTATTTTATTTCTTTTTCATAAAATCATAAAAAAAACAAAAAAAACATTAGCTCTCCCTGTCTTAGGACAGAATATAAATGAGTTTTTCAGGTTTTCATTCAAATCTGTAAATTGTAATTATTGTACATTTTGTGAATAAGATTTATTTCAGTCAGTAGTTAGAATATTTAATTTCTTAGAGTTAGTATAGTATTAGATAGTAGATTGTATATATAGAAAAGTTAGATTTGTTTAGTTTGTTTTAATAGTTATTTTTAGTTAGATTAGTTAATTTAGAGTAGTTTTCTTTTGTTTTTGTAGGACTTAGATTGGCTAACGGAGCCGCTAAACCCGTCAGGGTGGGTTATCCCAAACGTCTTGGGTTATTAGACAACCCCAGACCAGATCCACTCTCCCAGTTGACGGACGGTCAATTTCGCCCTTCAACGGGCCTGAAAACGGCCTCACTAGTCAGGGACCCAAAAACTAGGGAAAAACTGCCAAACTGGAAAACTGCCAAAATGAGTCAATTGGAATATGTGGGAGACCACTAAAATCCATCTAGATCATGTTCATTTTTCCAATCATGGATGGGACAACTATATTCAAGTGGATCTTTTCTACCTTCGTTGGTTTTGAAAGAAATTCTCGAACTGGAGGTGGGGGTGGTGGGGCCACCTTTTTTGGTGGCTGGGGAGTGGTTTTCTTTATCTGAACTGAAGCTTTCTTGGTTAGATAATATGAGGCTTGAATCTCTAATGTATGTGGAGGAAATATAAGAATTGTATTCCTCCTTGTATAATTCAAGATCTAGCTCTTTTTTATTTCTTTCCTCTGATCTTCAGTCAACTGATTAAGCACTTTGATTCAACCTTCTCTGTCTCCATTTCTCCGAGCTTCATAAATCCACTCCTATGTAATATTAGTGGATTTTTCATCACCGTCATCGTAAAAGGAAAATATGGTATACATGAATTTGATACTGTCGGGAGAGTCTTATTCTCATCTTAGACATTCTTCCTCTGGATCAGGTTCTTGGCAGGGAGAACACCATGGTAATTCCTCCAAGTTCACAATCCTAACATGGTTCAATGTGTCAGGAGCCTTTTCCTCTTGTTGAGGTTTTTCCTTCCAACATTTGGGTTCTTTCCTGACGAATGGATGCCTAGGAGCAGAGTGATTCCTTTCCAAACTTGTCAATTGGCTCATAACCTAATTATGAGTCTAGACAAACTGATTGTTCATTTGATCAAGATTTTGATCTATGAGAGAAATTGGATCCGGTGAACTATTTGTCGTTGTTTTTGTTTTTTGTTCTTCTCTAGCATGAGGATAATGAAAAGGATCGAACTTGGAGAAAAAAATATTCTCCTGAATGTTTGCATTGTACTCTTTCGATTCTGCCAAAGTGTGGGGTTTCTTGTCCCTTAGGATGAAACCAAATTGCTCTTCAAAGGCATTAATATAGAGAATACAAACAATTGTTGCGGTAGGCCATAAATCCTATGGGATTTCACTATGAATTTTGTCAAATTTGGTATCAAAATTACTCACTATCTCATTCTCCTTTTTCTTTATTTGGTTCAATTGATTCATTAGCATTCTGCTATCTTTATTCAGTGACCACCTACTTTTGAACAACATAGAAAATTCTTCATATGTGGTGAGGTGATTATCTGGTAAGCCATAAAATCACCTTTGGGCATCTTCATTGAGATATGTTGCTAGAAACTTCAATGCAACATCATCATGTTCCACTCCTTCATTTTGCATGTCTTGACCGATGGCATGTAGAATTTTTCTGCAATGATTACATTGTTTCGAGAGAACTTTGGCAACCATTTATTGATTTATTTAGCCATGGTATTTGGATACCTAACGATGGTCTCCATGTTCAAGGTTTTATGTAGGTCCTTTTCCCAAGAACGATACATTTGTCTAAGTGGGAGATTAATGTGAAAATGTTGTTTGACAACAAGAGAATGGAGAGGAGTCATTTTTTGGTAAGTTTTGGAAGGCTTGAATCTACCAAGGGGAAGGGTCTTTCGGGAAGAAGGATTTCGGGATGTTGGAGTCACCAAATGAGACTTAGCTCATCAAGGGGGGAAAGGGAAAGGGAAAATCACTCTAGTGGAGTCACCAAGAAAGATAGGGGTAAAATTATTTGGGATCAAAGCTTGTCAAGATGTCCTTAGGGCACAAAAGAGGATTCAAAATCCTTCGCAGAAACAGTGCCAAAATGTTATTGCACAAGTTGTAGGTTGGCAAAATCCCAACCCAATCCACAAGATGGAGGGAACTATGGGAATACCTACCCACTATCACCTTAGATAGGTATTCCTCTCACTTTAATGAAAGAGAAATCCTACATAAGGGGGGAATCCGAGGTGACGCTAGAGGGAAATGAGATGGAAAGTGGAGTAATGGAAGGTGATGCCTCTATAGGTCAAGTTAATAAGTTTAATGTGGCTTGGAAACTAGTCTTGGTGATGGTAAATGGTTTTGAGATGTTTGAGTACCTGTAGAATAAAGTTGTACCTTCCTAAGACAAGAGAAAAGACAAGTATACAAGCCCAATATTCAAATGGACAAGAAAGTGAATATTTTTTTCCTATATAGCAAAAATAAAAAATGATATAAATCAGTAAGTAAGTGATAATAAAAGCTTCTATATATGTCACTGAAAGTCAATTAAAGGTGCAAGAGATTAAGCTAGCAATGACTAGTACAACTCAAGTAAGATGAAGTAGGACTTCAGTGATAAAGTAAGATTGTTAATTAATGTTATTGAAGAGATATTATGACATCCTTATGGTTGTAGAAAAATATTTTCTATAGCAGCGAAATCTACCCCAAGAAATCAACAAACAACTTGCCCAACAATTAGCCAATATCAAGTAGATTGTCAATAGCAACTTGCAAGAAAATTCCAATGGTAGATTAGTGAGTAAAGTAAGAGTTTAAGGGTATTTTGTTGCATCCCTAATGGCTATAGCCTAAATTTATAACAACATCAAGTTGTACTTGTCCAAGCAAGACGCCCTGGTGGCTCAAACAGGCTTAAAGCAAGTAAATTTGATTCCACTTCAAACAATTTGAATATCTCGTAAAATCATGCATTTAAATGCAATAATTTATTTCTCCAATGCAATTTTCAGATTAGTGCTTTGAATTTATTGGGTAAATGGAGTCTTGGTTGTAAGGGTTGGCTCCACAATATCTCTAAGGGTGTAGGGCCTTCTACTCCCTAGAGCATGCAAAACTAACAAAGATAAGGCTGGGAGGGTGTAAGCCCTTTTACTCTTCCTAGGAACCTTGTAAAAATGACTTATCAATTTGCAAACAAAATGGACTTTGGTAGAGGGTGTATTCTCTTATACTCCTCAAAGGGTTTTAGACAAGAATATCAATGAAGCTAGAAGAAAAAAACAACAAAATGCAAAAATTTCCTTACCAATTCCACAAAATAGCATGATCAAACCCTAGTTTACCGAGCATATATTAATATTTTAAATTAATATTGTGTACTATTTTTAATATATTTTTTTCTTTGCATATATCAAAATCCTAGAATACATATCTCTCTTATTTCCACTATATTTTTTTGTTGGCTTAACCATTTATAAAATGAGTTATATACAGCACTAGAGGATACCATTATCTATGATCTAAAATAAATAAATAAATTATTTTGATCATGTTAAGACCTTTTTATCATGCACAAACAAAAGTTGTTGTAATTTCAATGATATATTGACTTTTATAATTTAAAAAAATATAAAATTAATATTATAAATTTCCAAAAAATACAATTATACAAGTTTTAGGAATGAAGTTTCATCATTAAGGTACTCAACATTGCATGAACAAAGACATATACCTTATATTTTATTGGAAAAATAACATACCATTGTTAGAAAAAATCAAATTTCACATAGTTAAAAGTTGTATATTCAGAAAACTAATTCAATTTCCTACGTTTCATCTTCTTACACCACATTCAAATTCATTGTAAAAGTACTTTGAATGAACCTTCCAAGTTAATAAATTGTTGCTTTTCCATGTTTGCATTGACACTAATACATCATGAGAAACCAGCCCCATACTCCCTATTGTGTTCTAAAACATTGAGTCTTCTTCACTAGTGCTTTTGAGAAACTTCTATAATAAATTTTTGAGCGTCCTCCTTCTTCGTATTCTCTAATAAAACCTTTTGTATGAAAAACAAGGGACACGGGGCAAGTAAACTATCCGTGTATATCTCTACCATTCTCTAATAAAACCTTTTGTATGAAGGCCAAGGGACGCGGGGCAAGTAAACTATCCGTGTATATCTCTACCATGCTTCAGTATAATACAAACCATCTTCGTCGACCATGGATGACAATCTCTAATCTAATCCATTTGATCTATGGAATAGTGCTCACTCTCTAATCTAATCTATGGATGACAATCTCTAATCTCAAAAATGCCTTTCTCGCAATGCTTCTCCAAGCCTCCATGTTTTACAACCAAGTTTTAAAACTATTCCATGCCTTTCCTTAGCTATGGCGGCCATTCATATTCATTTTCTAATTTGGTTTTGCTACCTGAGGAGAGATGCAAGACATTGTACTTCTAATAAATCCAAGAAATCACCCTCTATTTCTTTTAGCTATAGCAAACTGTTTTCACTTTTTGGGGATAAAATAGGCACATCTAATGGTCAAATTTGATGGGCACATGGAGATGGTTGGTAACTATCCATTGTAAAAATTTCACTTCCAGGGAGCATTGTATGAGGGTGTAAAGGGACAAATCGAAGGCTGGAATTTGGTGGTCATGTGTGGGTTTTTCCTCATTCTACTTCATATGCTCCCCTTATGTTAAAAATACAAAATATTTTTTTTTTTACTTATATGCAACATTTAGGGTGATTTTACAATAACTATGAACATCTTGCATTGGAGCTAGCTGCAGCAACGAACTGAACTTGCATTGTGTTGTATGCCTTTGTTCCCAAGCATTTTTGGTGACTTCCGCATTTTTAACTCAACTCAAGGTTGAACGTGAAAACTCGATTCCTTACACCAAATTCATTTCTAATCAAACTTAGCTTAGATTTCAAGGGATTCTTTCATAGTGGATTTCTTCTTCTACCACTACATAAAAAGTGATAACCAACCATTATATTTGCAAGTTTCTTGGTGTAT
>ML876410.1:6476-24783 GCA_009831015.1 Picea engelmannii
TAGGTTAGGATAGGCTAGGATAGGCTAGGATAGGCTTGCATATGTCAGGAAAGGTTAGGGTAGGGTAGGATAGGCTAAGATAGGCTAGGCAAGGCTAGACTATGCTAATTTAGGAAGAGTAGGCTAGGATAGGTTAGGATAGGCTAGGATAGGTTGGGTTAGGTTAGTATAGGCTAGGATAGGTTAGGCTATGCAAGGCTAGTCTAGGTAGAGTAGGCTAGTATAGGTTAGGAAAGTAGGCTAGTATAGGTTAGGATAGGGTAGGATAGGTTAGGATAGACTAGGATAGGCTAGGGTAGGCTAGGCTAGTCTAGGTGTAGTAGGTTAGGATAAGCAAGGATAGGTTAAGATAGGTTAGGATAGTCTAGGATAAGCTAGGATAGGTTATGATAGGCTAGGCTAGTATAGGTAGAGTAGGCTAGGATAGCTTATGATAGGTTATGACAGGCTAGGATAGTTTAGGATAGGCTAGGCTAGGTTAGGTTAGGATAGGCTAGGATAGGTTAGGATAGGTTAGGATAGACTAGGCTAGTCTAGGTAGAGTAGGCTAGGATAGGTTAGGATAGGCTAGAATTAATTAGGATAGGCTTAGATATTTTAGGATAGGTTAGGTTAGGATAGGTTATGATAGGTTATGATAGGCTAGGATAGGTTAAGATAGGTTATGATAGGCTAGGATAGGTTGAGATAGGTTAGGATAGGTTATGATAGGCTAGGATAGGTTAGGATAGGCTAGGGTAGGCTAGGATAGGCTACACTAGTCTAGTTAGAGTAGCCTAGGATAGGTTAGGATAGCCTAGGATAGGCTAGGATAGGTTAGGATAAGTTATGATAGGATAGGCTCATCTAGGTAGAGTAGGCTAGGATAGGTTAGGATACGCTGGGCTAGGATAGATTACGATAGATTAGGATAGGCTAGGCTAGTCTAGGTAGAGTAGGCTAGGATAGGTTAGGATAGGGTATGATAGGTTGGATAGGCTAGCTAGAGTAGGCTAGGATATGTTACGATAGGTTACGATAGGTTATGATATGCTAGGATAGTCTAGCTAGAGTAGGCTAGGATAGGTTAGGATAGGCTATGATAGGTTGGATAGGCTAGCTAGAGAAGGCTAGGATATGTTACGATAGGTTATGATAGGTTATGATATGCTAGGATAGTCTAGCTAGAGTAGGCTAGGATAGGCTAGGCTAGTCTAGGTAGAGTAAGCTAGAATAGGTTAGGATAGATTAGGATAGTCTAGGATAGGTTAGGATAGGCTAGGATAGGATAGTCTAGGTAGAGTAGGCTTGGATAGGTTAGAATAGGATAGAATAGGTTAGTATAGGCTAGGATAGGCTATGCTAGGCTAGGCTAGGCTAGGATAGGTAGAGTATGCTAGGATATGTTAGGATAGGCTAGGATAGGCTAGTCTAGGTAGAGTAGGCTTGTATAGGTTAGACTAGGGTAGAATAGGTTAGTATAGGCTAGGATAGGCTAGGCTAGGCTAGGCTAGGCTAGGTAGAGTAGGCTAGGATAGGTTAGGATAGGATATGATAGGTTAGGATAATTTAGGATAGGTTAGGATAGGATAGGCTAGTCTAGGTAGAGTAGGCTAGGATAGGTTAGGATAGGCTAGGATCTGTTAGGATAGGCTAGGATAGGTTAGGATAGGCTAGGATCGGTTAGGATAGGCTAGGATAGGCTAGGCTAGTTTAGGTAGAGTAGGCTAGGATAGGTTAGAAAATGTTAGGATAGGCTAGGATAGGTTAGGATAGGCCAGGATAGGTTGGGATAGTCTAGGATAGGAAAGGCTAGTCTAGGTAGAGCAGGCTAGTCTAGGTAGCGTATTCTAGGATAGGTAGAGCAGGCTAGTCTAGGTAGAGCAGGCTAGTCTAGGTAGCGTATTCTAGGATAGGTTAGGATAGGCTAGGATAGGTTAGGATAGGCTAGGATAGGTTAAGATAGGCTAGACTAGGATAGGTTAGGATAGGCTAGGATAGTGTAGGATAGGTTAGGATAGGCTAGGCTAATCTAGGTACACTAGGCTAGGATAGGCTAGGATAGGTTAGGATAGGCTCGGATAGTGTACAATAGGTTAGGATAGGCTAGGCTAGTCTAGGTAGAGTAGGGTAGGAGTAGGCTAGGCTATGCTAGGTAGAGTAGGCTAGGATAGGTTTGGATAGGCTAGGATACGTTAGGATAGGCATGGTTAGGATAGGCTAGGCTAGGCTAGGATAGTGTAGGATAGGCTCGGATAGGCTAGGCAAGAGTAAGCTAGGATAGGTGAGGATAGGTTAGGATAGAGTTGGCTAAGTTAGGTGAGGCTAGGTAGAGTAGGCTAGGCTAGCCTAGGCTAGGTAGAATAGGCTAGTCTAGGTAGAGTAGGCTAGGATAGAGTAGGCTAGGCTAGGCTAGGCTAGGTAGAGTAGTCTAGAATAGGTTAGAAGAGGTTAGGATAGGTTAGGATAGGGTAGGATGGGTTCAACTAATCAAGGTAGAGTAGGCTACGATAGAGTAGGCTAGGCTAGGTTTGGTTGGGTAGACTAGGCTAGGCTAGGGTAGGCTAGGTAGAGTAGCCTAGTCTAAATAGAGTAGGCTCAGCTAGGCTAGACTAGGCGAGGTAGAGTAGGCTAAGATAGGTTAGGATAGGCTAGGATAAGTTAGGATAGTTTAGGCTATGATAGGCTAAGCCAAGATAGTCTAGGATAAGCTAGGATAGGATAGGATAAGCTAGGATAGGCTAGGATAGGATGGGCTAGAATAGCTTAGGCTAGGGTAGGATAGGCTAGGATATTCTAGGATAGGCTAGTCTAGAGTAGGCTAGGATACGTTAGGATAGGCTAGGGTAGTCTAGGTAGACTGGGCTAGGATAGGTTAGGATAGGTTAGGATAGACTAGGATACGTTAGGATAGTCTAGTCTTCGCTAGGCTAGGCTACGATAGGCTAGGCTAGGCTAGGATAGTCTAGGTAGAGTAGGTTAGGATAGGTTAGGATAGGTTAGGATAGGCTAGGATAGGTTAGGATATGCTAGGATATGCTAGGCTAGGTTAGGATAGGCTAGGCTAGTCTAGGTAGAGTAGGCTAAGATAGGCTAGGATAGGTTAGGATAGGCTAGAATAGGTTAGGATAGGTTAGGATAGGCTATTCTAGGCTAGGCTAGGCTAGGATAGGCTAGGCTAGGCTAGGCTAGTTTAGGTAGCGTAGGTTAGGATAGGTTAGGATAGGCTAGGATAGGTTAGGATATGCTAGGATAGGCTAGGCTAGGCTAGGCTAGTCTAGGTAGAGTTGGCTAGGATATGATAGGTTAGGATAGGCTAGGAAAGGCCAGGTCACGGTAGGCTAGTCTAGGTAGAGTTGGCTGGGATAGGTTAGGATAGGCTAGGATAGGTTAGGATAGGCTAGGCTAGGATAGGTTAGGATAGGATAGGATATGTTAGCATATGTTAGGATAGGCTAGGCTAGTCTAGGTAGAGTAGGCTAG
The DNA here is from genome assembly GCA_009831015.1 of Picea engelmannii. Classification (NCBI taxonomy): domain Eukaryota; kingdom Viridiplantae; phylum Streptophyta; class Pinopsida; order Pinales; family Pinaceae; genus Picea; species Picea engelmannii. The sequence goes on from ML876410.1 coordinate 9,939, forward strand.
GATAGGTTAAGATAGGCTAGGATTGATTAGGATAGGCTAAGATAGGTTAGGTTAGGTTGGGCTAGGTAAATCTAGGCTAGGCTAGTCTAGGTAGAGTAGGCTAGGACAGGATAGGATAGGTTAGGATAGGCTAGGATAGGCTAGGATAGGCTAGGGTAGGCTAGGCTAGTCTAGGTAGAGTACGGTAGGATACGTTAGGATAGGTTAGGATAGGTTATGATATGCTAAGATAGGTTAGGCAACGCTAGTCCAGTTAGAGTAGGCTAGGATAGGTTAGGATAGGTTAGGATAGGCTAGGATAGGTTAGGATAGGTTATGATAGGCTAGGCTAATCTAGGTAGAGTAGGCTAGGATAGGTTAGGATAGGCTAGGCTAGGATAGGTTAGGATAGGCTAGGCTAGGATAGGTTACGATAGATTAGGATAGGCTACGATACTCTAGGTAGAGTAGGCCAGCATAGGTTAGGATAGGCTATTATAGGCTAGGATAGGCTAGGCTAGGCTAGGCTAGACAATGTAGAGTAGGCTAGGATAGGTTCATATAGGCTAGGATAGGTTAGGATAGGCTAGGATAGGCTCTGCTAGGCTAGGCTAGGCTAGGTAGAGTAGGCTAGGATACGTTAGGATAGGATAAGATAGGTTCGGATAGGCTAAAATAGGCTAGGATAGGCTAGGCTGGTCTAGGTAGAATAGGCTAGGATAGGTTAGGATAGGCTAGGATTGGTTAGGATAGGCTAGGATAGGTTAGGATAGGTTAGGATAGGCTAGGCTAGTCTAGGTGAAGTAGCCTAGGATAGGTTAGGATAGGTTAGGATAGGCAATGATAGGTTAGGATAGGCTAGGCTAGGATAGGTTAGGAAAGGCTAGGATAGGTTAGGATAGGTTAGGCTTGTCTAGGTAGAGTAAGTTAGGATAGGCTAGGATAGGTTAAGATAGGCTAGAATAGGCCAGGATAGGTTAGGCTAGGCTAATCTAGTCTAAGTAGAGTAGGCTATGATAGGTTAGGATAGGCTAGGATAGGCTAGCATATTCTAGGCTAGGCTAGGCTAGTCTAGGCAGAGTAGGCTAGGATAGGTTAGGAAAGGTAAGGATAAACTAGAATAGGTTAGGATAGGTTAGGATAGGCTAGGTTAGGCTAGGTAGAGTTGGTTAGGATAGATTAGGATAGGTTAGGATAGGCTAGGGTAGGTTAGGATATGCTAGGATAGGTGAGGATAGGTTAGGATAGGCTAGGCTAGTCTTGGTAGATTAGGCTAGGATAGGTTAGGATAGGTTAGAATAGCCTAGGATATATTAGGATAGCCTAGGATAGGATAGGATAGGCTAGGCTAGGCTAGGTGAGGATAGGAAAGGATAGGTTAGGATAGGTTAGGGTAGGCTAGGCTAGTTTAGGGAGAGTAGGCTAGGATAGGTTAGGATAGTCTAGGATAGGTTAGGATAGCCTAGGCTAGTCTAGGTAGAGTTGGCCAGGATTGGATAGGATTGGTTAGGATAGGTTAGGATAGGCTAGGCTAGGCTAGACAAGGCTAGGCTACTCTAGGTAGAGTAGGCTAGGGTAGGTTAGGATAGGCTAGGATAGGTTAGGATAGGGGAGGATAGGCTAAGATAGGCTAGGATTTTATAGGTTAGTGTAGGCTATGATAGGCTAAGCTAGGTTAGGATAGGTTAGGCTAGGCTATTCTAAGTAGAGTAGGCTAGGATAGGTTAGGATATGCAAGAATAGGTTAGTACAGGTTAGGATAGGCTAGGATATGTTAGGATAGACTAGGATAGGCTAGGATATGTTAGGCAGGATAGGTTAGGTTAGGCTAGGCTAGTCTAGGTAGAGTAGGTTAGGATAGGTTAGGAAAGAGTAGGATAGGATAGGAATGGCTAGGCTAGGATAGGTTAGGATATGCTATTATAGATTAGGATAGGCTAGGCTAGGTTAGGTAGAGTGGGCTAGGATAGGTTAGGATAAAATAGGATAGGCTAGGATAGGCTAGGCTAGTATAGGTAGATTAGGCTAGGATAGGTTAGGATAGGCTAGGATAGATTAGGATAGGATAGGATAGGCCAGGCTAGTCTAGGTAGAGTAGGTCAGGATAGGTTAGGAAGGGTTAGGATAGGTTAGGATATTCTAGGATAGGTTAGGATAAGTTAGGATAGGCTAGGCTATTCTAGGTAGTGTAGGCTAGGATAGGTTAGGATAGGCTAGGATAGGCAAGGCTAGGTTAGGTTAGGCTAGGCTAGGCTAGGCAAGGCTAGGTAAAGTAGGCTAGGATAGTTCAGGATAGGCTAGGATAGGTTAGGATAGGCTAGGATAGTTTAGGATAGGATAGGCTAGTCTAGGTACAGTAGCCTAGGATAGGCTAGGATAGGTTAGGATAGGCTAGGCTAGTCTAGGTAGAGTAGGCTAGGATAGCCTAGAACAGGCTAGGCTAGGCTAGGCTAGGTAGAGTAGAATATGATAGGTTTGGATAGGTTAGGTTAGGCTAGGATACATTAGGATAGGTTAGGATACTTTAGGATAGGTTAGGATAGGCTTGGCTAGTCTTGGTAGAGTAGGCTAGGATAGAGTAGGCTAGGCTAGGCTAGGATAGGTAGAGTGGGCTACGATAGAGTAGGCTAGGCTAGGCTAGGCTAGGATAGTCTACGATAGGCTAGGATAGGTTAGGCTAGGCTAGCATAGGTTAGGCTAGGCTCAAATAGGCTGGTATAGGCTAGGATAGGCTAGGATAGTCTAGGTAGAGTAGGCTAGGATAGGTTATGATAGGATAGGCCAGTCTAGGTAGAGTAGGCTAGGATATGTTAGGATAGGTTAGGATAAGCTAGGATAGGTTAGGATAGGCTAGGATAGAATAGGATAGGCTAGGCTAGTTTAGGTAGAGTATGCAAGGATAGAATCGGATAGGTTAATATAGGCTAGGATTGGCTAGGATAGGCTAGGCTAGGTTAGGATAGGATAGGATAGGCTAGGCTAGGTTGATTAGGCTAGGCTTGGCTAGGCTAGGATAGGCTAGGATAGGCTAGGCTAGGTTGGGATAGGATAGGATATGTTAGGTTAGGCTAGGATAGATTAGGATAGGCTAGGATAGGTTAGGTTAGGCTAGGCCAGAATAGGCTAGGCTAGGATTTGCTAGGATAGGATAGGTCAGGAGAGAGTAAGATAGGTTAAGATAGGCTAGGATAGGTTAGGATAGTCTAGGATAGGTTAAGATAGGCTAGACTAGGATATGTTAGGATAGGCTAGGATAGTGTAGGATAGGTTAGGATAGGCTAGGCTAGTCTAGGTAGAGTAGGCTAGGATAGGCTAGGATAAGTTAGGATAGGTTAGGATAGGTTAAGATAGGCTAGAATAGGTTAGGATAGGCAAGGATAGGCTAAGCTAGGTTAGGCTAGTCTAGGTAGAGTTGGATAGGATAGGTTAGGATAGCTTAGGATACTCTAGGATAGGTTAGGATAGGATAGGCTAGGGTAGGCTAGTCTAGGTAGAGTAGGCTAGGATAGGTTAGGATAGGTTAGGATAGTCTAGGCTAGGCTAGGCTAGGCTAGTCGATGTAGAGTAGGCTAGGATAGGTTCAGATATGTTAGGATAGGCTAGGATAGGTTAGGATAGTCTAGGTAGAGTAGGCTAGGATAGGTTACGATAGGTTGGTCTAGGTAGAGTAGGCTAACATAGGCTAGGATATGCTAGGCTAGGTTAGGATAGACAAGGCTAGTCTAGGTAGAGTAGGCTGAGATAGGTTAGGATAGGCTAGGATAGGTTAGGATAGGCTAGGATAGGCTCGGCTAGGTTGCGCTAGTTTAGGTAGAGTAGGCTAGGATAGGTTAGAATAGGTTATGATAGGCTAGGATAGGTTAGGATAGGCTTGGATAGGTTAAGAAAGGTTAGGATGGGCTAGGATAGGCTAATATAGGCTAGGCTAGGCTAGGCTAGGATAGTCTAGGAAGAGTAGGCTAGGATAGCTTAGGATAGCTTAGGATATTCTTGGATAGGTTAGGAAAGGCTAGGATAGGCCCAGATAGGCTAGGTAGAGTAGGCTAGGATAGGTTAGGATTGGCTATGATAGGTTAGTATAGGCTAGGATAGGCTAGGCTAGTTTAGGTAGTGTAGGCTAGGATAGGTTAGGATAGGCTAGGCTAGGCTAGTCTAAGTAGAGTAGGATAGGATAGGTTGGGATAGCTTAGGTTAGGTTAGTAGAGGTTAGGATAGGTTAGGATAGGCTAAGATATTCTAGGCTAGGCTGGGCTTGGGTAGTCTTGGTAGAGTAGGCTGGGATAGGTTAGGATCGGCTAGGATAGGTTAGGATAGGTTAAGATAGGCAAGGCTAGTCTAGGATAGGCAAGGCTAGGATAGGATAGGTTAGGATAGGTTAGGATAGGCTACTATAGGCTAGTCTAGGTAGAGTAGGCTTTGATAGGTTAGAATAGGATATAATAGGTTAGTATAGGCTAGGATAGGCTATGCTAGGCTAGGCTAGGATAGGTAGAGTAGGTTAGGATATGTTAGGATAGGCTAGTCTAGGTAGAGTAGGCTTGGATAGGTTAGGCTAGGATATAATAGTTTAGTATAGGCTAGGATAGGCTATGCTAGGCTCGGCTAGGCTAGGTAGAGTAGGCTAAGATAGGTTATGATAGGATAGGATAGGTTAGGATAATTTAGGATAGGCTAAGATAGGCTAGGCTAGGCTAGGCAAGTCCAGGTAGAGTAGTCTAGGATAGGTTAGGATAGGCTAGGATCGGTTAGGATAGGCTAGGATAGGTTAGGATAGACTAGGATAAGTTAGGATAGGCTAGGATAGGCTAGGCTAGTTTAGGTAGAGTAGGCTAGGATAGGTTAGGAAATGTTAGGTTAGGCTAGGATAGGTTAGGATAGGTTAGGATAGGCTAGGATAGGCTAGGATAGGCAAGGCTAGTCTAGGTAGAGTAGGCTAGGATAGGTTAGGATAGGCTAGGCTAGTCCAAATAGAGTAGGCTAGGATAGGGTAGGATAGGCTAGGCTAGGCTACGCTAGTTTAGGTAGAGTAGGTTAGGATAGGTTAGGATAGGTTAGGATAGGCTTCAATAGGGTAGGGTAGGGTAGGCTAGGTTAGGATAGGCTAGGCTAGGTAGAGTAGGCTAGGCTAGGCTAGGATAGGCTAGGCTAGGCTAGGCTAGTTCAGGATAGGCTAGGATAGGTTAGGTTAGGCTAGGATAGGTTAGGATAGGGTAGGATAGGTTAGGTTAGGCAAGGCTAGAATAGGATTAGTAGGCTAGGGTAGGGTAGGAAAGGTTAGGATAGGCTAGGATAGGTCAGGATAGCCAAGGATAGGTTAGGATAGGCTAGGATGGGCTAGGATAGGCTAGGCTAGGCTAGACTAGTTTAGGTAGAGTAGGCTAGGATAGGTTAGGATAAGCTAGGATACGCTCGGATGGGCTAGGCTAATCTAGGTAGAGTTGGCTAGGATAGGTTAGGATAGGTTAGGATAGGCTAGAATAGGTTAATATATGCTAGGATAGGGCATACTAGGATAGGCTGGGCTAGGCTAGACTAGTCTAGGTAGAGTAGGCTAGGATAAGTTGGAATAGGTTAGGGTAGGCTAGGAAAGGTTAGGATTGGATAGGCTAGGCTAGGGTAGTCTAGGTAGAGTAGGCTAGAATAGGTTATGATAGGCTAGGATAGGTTAGAATAGGCTAGGATAGGCTAGGCTAGGTTAGGCTAGTCTAGGTAGTTTAGGCTAGGATAGGTTAGGATAGGATAGGATAGGCTAGGATAGGTTAGGATTGTCTAGGTAGAGTAGGCTAGGATAGGCCAAGATAGGTTACGATAGGCTAGGATAGGTTAGGATAGGCTAGGCTAGGATAGGTTAGGATAGGCTAGGTTAGGATAGGTTAGGATAGGCTAGTATATTTTAAGATAGTTTAGGATAGGCTAGGCAAGTCTAGGTAGAGTAGGCTAGGATAGTTTAGGATAGGTTAGTCTAGTTAAAGTAGGCTAGCATAAGCTAGGATATTGCAGGATAGGTTAGGATAGGCTAGGCTAGTTTAGGTAGAGTAGGCTAGGATAGGTTAGGATAGTCTATGATAGGTTAGGATAGGTTAGAATAGGATAGGCTACATTAGGATAGTCTAGGTAGAGTAGGTTAGGATAGGTTAGGATAGGCTAGGATAGGTTACGATAGGCTTGGATAGGTTAGGAAAGGTTAGGATGGGCTAGGATAGGCTATGATAGGCTAGGCTAGGCTAGTCTAGGAAGAGTAGCCTAGGATAGGTTATGATCGATTAGGATAGGCTAGGATAGGTTAGCATAGGCTAGGGTAGAATAAGGTAGGATAGAGTCGGATAGGTTAGGATAGGCTAGGTAGAGTAGACTAGGATAGGTTAGGATAGGCTAGGATATGTTAGCATAGGCTAGGATAGGCTAGGCTAGTTTAGATAGAGTAGGGTAGGATAGGTTAGGATTGGCTATGATAGGCTAGGCTAGGCTAGGCTAGTCTAGGTAGAGTAGGATAGGATAGGTTGGGATAGGTTAGGATTGGCTAGTATAGATTAGGATAGGTTAGGATAGGCTAAGATAGGCCAGGTAAGGCTAGGGTAGTATTGGTAGAGTAGGCTAGGATAGGTTAGGATAGGCTAGGATAGGTTAGGATAGGTTAGGATAGCCTAGGCTAGGCTAGAATAGTCTTTGTAGAGTAGGTAGGATAGGCTACGATAGGTTAGGATAGGCTAGGATAGGTTAGGATAGGTTAGGATAGGCTAGGCTAGTCTAGGTAGAGTAGGCTAGGATAGGTTAGGATAGGCTAGGACAAGTTAGGATAATTTAGGATATGTTAGGCTAGGCTAGGCTAGGCTAGTCTAGTTGCAGTAGGTTAGGATAGGTTAGGATAGGCTATGATAGGCTAGGCTAGTCTAGGTAGAGTAGGTAGCGTAGGCTAAGATAGGCTAGGTTAGGTTAGGATAGGCTACGCTAGGTTAGGTTAGGATAGGCTAGGATAGGTTAGGATAGGTTAGGATAGGCTAGGCTAGTCTAGGTAGAGTAGGCTAGGATAGGTTAGGATAGGCTAGGATTGATTAGGATAGGCTGAGGTAGGTTAGGATAGGTTAGGTTAGGCTAGGATAGACTAGGCTAGGCTAGGCTAGTCTAGGTTGAGTAGGTTAGGATAGGTTAAGATAGGTCAGGATAGGTTAGGATAGGCTAGGGTACGCTACGCTAGTCTAGTTAGAGTAGGCTAGGATAGGTTAGGATAAGCTAGGGTAGGCTAGGATAGGATAGGTTAGAATAGGTTAGGATAGGCTAGCAAGAGTAGGCTAGGATAGGTTAGGAGAGCCTAGGATAGGTTAGCATAGACTAGGATAGGTTAGCATAGACTAGGATAGGCTAGGCTAGTTTAGGTAGAGTAGGATAAGATAGGTTATGATAGGCTAAGATAGGCTAGACTAGGCTAGGCTAGTCTAGGTAGAGTAGGATAGGATAGGTTGGGATAGGTTAGGATAGGCTAGTATAAGTTGGGATAGGTTAGGATAGGCTAAGATAGTCTAGGCTAGGCTACGGTAGTCTTGGTAGAGTAGGCTAGGATAGGTTAGGATAGGCTAGGATAGGTTAGGACAGGTTAGGATAATCTAGGCTAGTCTAGGTAGAGTAGGCTAGTCTAGGTAGAGTAGGATAGGATAGGTTAGGATAGGTTAAGCTAGTCTAGGATAGGTTAGGATAGGCTAGGATAGGTTAGGATAGTTTACTGTCAACTAGGATTGTCTAGGTAGAGTAGTCTAGGATAGGTTAGTATAGGCTAGGATAGGTTAGTATAGGCTAGGCTAGGATAGCTTAGGATAGGCTAGGATAGGTTAGGATTGGTTAGGATAGGCTAGGCTAGGATAGGCTAGGATAGGTTAGGATTGGCTAGTATAAGCTAAGATAGGCTAGGCTTGGCTAGGCTAGGCTAGTCTAGGAAAAGTAGGCTAGGATAGGTTAGGATAGGCTAGGATAGGTTAGGGTAGGCTAGGCTAGGATAGGGTAGGATAGGTTAGGAGAGGTTAGGATCAGCTAGGATAGGCTAGGTAGAGTAGGCTAGGATAGGTTAGGATAGGATAGGATAGGTTAGGATAGGCTAGGATAGGCTAGGCTAGTTTAGGTAGAGTAGGCTAGGATAGGCTAGGCTAGGCTAGGCTAGTATAGGTAGGGTAGGATAGAATAGGTTGGGATAGGTTAGGATAGGCTAGTATAGGTTAGGATAGGTTAGGATAGGATAATATAGGCTAGACTAGTCTAGGGTAGTCTTGGTAGAGTAGGCTAGGATAGGTAGTGTAGGCTAGGATATGTTAGGATAGGATAGGATAGGTAGAGTAGGCTAGCATAGGCTAGAATAAGCTAGGATAGGTTAGGATAGGCTAGGCTAGGCTAGTCTCGGTACAGTAGGGTAGGATAGGTTAGGATAGGGTAGGATAGGGTAGGATAGGTAAGGATAGGCTTGGATAGGTTAGGAAAGGTTAGGATGGGATAAAATATTATAAGATTAGCTAGGCTAGGCTAGGCTAGGCTAGTCTAGGAAGAGTAGCCTAGGATAGGTTAGGATCGATTAGGATAGCTTAGGATAGGTTAGGGTAGGCAAGGCTAGGATAGGGTAGGATAGGTTCGGATAAGTTACCATAGGCTCGGTAGAGTAGGAAAGGATAGGTTATGATAGGCTAGGATATGTTAGCATAGGCAAGCATAGGCTGGGCTAGTTTAGGTAGAGTAAGCTAGGATAGGTTAGGATAGTCTATGATAGGCTAGGCTAGGCTAGGCTAGTCTAGGTAGAGTAGGATAGGATAGGTTGGGATAGGTTAGGAATTCCTAGTATACGTTAGGATAGGTTAGGATAGGCTAAGATAGGCTAGGAAAGGCTAGGGTAGTCTTGGTAGAGTAGGCTAGGATAGGTTAGGATAAGCTAGGAAGGGTTAGGATAGGTTAGGATATGCTAGGTTAGTCTAGGTAGAGTAGGCTAGGATAGGTTAGGATAGGTTATGCAAGGCTAGGTTAGGTTAGGATATTGTAGGATAGGTTATTATAGGTTAGGATAAGAGAGGCTAGTCTAGGTAGACTAGGTTGGGATAGGTTAGGATAGGCTAGGACAGGTTAGGATAAATTAGGATATGTTAGGATAGGCTAGGATAGGCTAGGCTAGGCTAGGCTAGTCTAGGTAGAGTAGGTTAGGATAGGTTAGGATAAGCTAGGATAGGCTAGGCTAGGCTAGTCTAGGTAGAGTAGGCTTTCATAGGCTAGTATAGATTAGGCTAGGCTAGGCTAGGTTAGGTTAGGATAGGCTAGGACAGGTTAGGATAGGTTACGATAGGCTAGGCTAGTTTAGGTAGAGTAGGATAGGATAGGTTAGGATAGGCTAGGATTGATTAGGATAGGCTAGGCTAGGATTGATTAGGATAGGTTAGGTTAGGCTAGGCTAGGCTAGGCTAGGCGAGGCTAGTCTAGGTCGAGTAGGTTAGGATATGTTAGGATAGGGTAGGATAGCTTAGGATAGGCTAGGATAGGCTAGGCTAGGCTATGCTAGTCTAGTTAGAGTAGGCTAGGATAGGTTAGGATAGGCTAGGATAGGCTAGGCAAGGCTAGGGTAGTCTAGGTCGAGTTGGTTAGGATAGGTTAGGATAGGCTAGGATAGGCTAGGATTGGCTAGGCTAGGATAGGGTAGATAGGTTAGGATATGCTAGGATATGCTAGGATAGGCTAGGTAGAGTAGGCTAGGATAGGTTAGCATAGGCTAGCCTAGTTTAGGTAGAGTAGGCTAGGATAGGTTAGGATAGGAATGGATAGGCTATGCTAGGCTAGGCTAGTCTAGGTAGAGTAGGATAGGATAGGTTGGGATAGGTTATGATAGGCTAGTATAGGTTAGGATAGATTAGGATAGGCTAAGATAGGGTAGGATAGGCTAGGGTAGTCTTGGTAGAGTAGGCTAAGATATGTTAGGATAGGTTAGGATAGGTTAGGATAATCTAGGCTAGTCAAGGTATAGTAGGCTAGGATAGGTTAGGATAAGTTAGGACATGCCAGGATAGGTTAGGATAGGCTAGTCTAGGATAGGTTAGGATAGGCTAGGCTAGTCTAGGTAGAGTAGGCTAGGATAGGTTATTATAGGTTAGGATAGGCTACGATAGGTTAAGATAGGATGGGCTAGTATAGGTTAGGATAGGCTAGGATAGGTTAGGATAGGTTAGGATAGGTAAGGATTGGCTAGGCTAGGCTAGGCAAGTCTAGGTAGAGTACGGTAGGATAGGTTAGGATAGGTTTTGATATGATAGGATGGGTTAGTATAGGCTACGATATGATAGGCTAGGCAATGCTAGTCTAGTTAGAGTAGGCTAGGATAGTTTAGGATAGGTTATGATAGACTAGGCTAATCTAGGTAGAGTAGGCTAGGATATGTCTAGATAGGCTAGGCTAGGATAGGTTATAATAGATTAGGATAGGATAGGATATTCTAGGTAGAGTAGGCTAGCATAGGTTAGGATAGGCTAGGATAGGTTCAGATAGGCTAGGCTATTCTAGGTAGAGTAGGCTAGGATAGGTTAGGATAGGTAAGGATAGGCTAGACTAGGCTCTGCTAGGCTAGGATAGGCAAGGTAGAGTAGGCAAGGATATGTTAGGATAGGATAAAATAGGTTAGGATAGGCTAAGATAGACTAGGATACGTTAGGCTAGTCTAGGTAGAATAGGCTAGGATAGGTAAGGATAAGCTAGGATCGGTTAGGATAGGCTAGGATGGGTTAGGATAGGTTAGGATAGGCTAGGCTAGTCTAGGTAGTGTAGGCTAGGATAGGTTAGGATAGGTTAAGATAGGCAATGATAGTTTAGAATAGGCTAGGCTAGGATAGATTAGGATAGGCTAGGATAGTTTAGGATAGGTTAGGTTTGTCTAGGTAGAGTACGTTAGGATAGGCTAGGATAGGTTAAGATAGGCTAGGATAGGCCAGGATAGGCTAGGCTAGGCTAGGCTAAGCTAGTCTAAGTAGAGTAGGCTAGGATAGGTTAGGATAGGCTAGGGTAGGCTAGGATAGGCTAGGATATTCTAGGCTAGGCTAGCCTAATCTAGGTAGAGTAGTCTAGGCTAGGCTAGTCTAGGTAGAGTAGGCTAGGCTAGCCTAGTCTAGGTAGAGTAGGCTAGGATAGGTTAGGAAATGTTAGGATAGGATAGAATAGGTTAGGATAGGTTAAGATAGGCTAGGTTAGGCTAGGTAGAGTTGGCTAGGATAGATTAGGATAGGTTAGGATAGGCTAGGGTAGGTTAGGATAGGCTAGGATAGGTGAGGATATGTTAGGATAGGCTAGGCTAGTCTAGGTAGAGTAGGCTAGGATAGGATAGGATAGCCTAGGATAGGTTAGGATAGGTTGGGCTAGGCTAGGTTAGGATAGGCAAGGATAGGTTAGGATAGGTTAGGATAGGCTAGGCTAGTTTAGGGAGATTAGGCTAGGATAGGTTAGGATAAGCTAGGATAGGTTAGGATAGCCTAGGCTAGTCTAGGTAGAGTTGGCTAGGATTGAATATGATAGGCTAGGATAGGTTAGGATAGGCTAGGCTAGGCTAGGCAAGGCTAGGCTAGGCTAGGCAAGGCTAGCCTACTCTAGGTAGAGTAGGCTAGGGTAGGTTAGGATAGGCTAGGATAGGTTAGGATATGGGAGGATAGTCTAAGATAGGCTAGGACTGGATAGGTTAGGATAGGCTATGATAGGCTAAGCTAGTCTAGGTAGAGTAGGCTAGGATAGGTTAGGATATGCAAGGATAGGTTAGAAGAGGTTAGGATAGGCTAGTATATGTTAGGATAGACTAGGACAGTCTAGGATATGCTAGGTTGGATAGGTTAGGTTAGGCTAGGCTAGTCTAGGTAGAGTAGGCTAGGATAGGTTAGGATAGGTTTGGAAAGGCTAGGATAGGCTAGGATAGGCTAGGATTGGCTAGGCTATGATAGGTTAGGATAGGCTATTATGGATTAGGATAGGATAGGATAGGCTAGGCTAGGTTAGGTAGAGTGTGTTAGTATAGGTTAGGATAGCATAGGATAGGCTAGGCTAGGAAAGGCTAGTCTAGGTAGATTAGGCTAGGATAGGTTAGGATAGGATAGGATAGGATAGGTTAGGATAGGCTAGGATAGGCTAGGCTCATCTAGGTAGAGTAGGTCAGGATAGGCTAGGATAGGTTAGGATAGGTTAGGATAGGTTAGGATACACTAGGCTATTCTAGGTAGTTTAGGATAGGATAGGTTGGGATAGGCTAGGATAGGCTAGGCTAGGCTAGGTTAGGCTAGACTAGGCTAGGCTAGAATATCCTGGGTAGAGTAGGCTAGGATAGGTCAGGATAGGCTAGGCAAGGCTAGGGTAGTCTTGGTAGAGTAGGCTAGGATAAGTTAAGATAGGCTAGGATTGGTTAGGATAGGTTAGGATAGGCTAGGCTAATCTAGGTAGAGTAGGCTAGGATAGGTTAGGCAAGGCTAGAATAGGTTAGAATAGGCTAGGATAGGTTAGGATAGATTAGGATAGGCCAGGCTAGTCTAGGTAGAGTAGGCTAGGATAGGTTAGGATAGGCTAGGACATGCTAGGATAAGTTAGGATAAGTTAGGATAGGCTAGGATAGGCTAGGCTAGGCTAGGCTAGTCTAGGTAGAGTAGTTTAGGATAGGCTAGGATAGGCTAGGCTAGTCTAGGTAGAGTAGGCTTGCATAGGCTAGGATAGATTAGGATAGCCTACGCTAGGTTAGGTTAGGATGGGCTAAGAAAGGTTAGGATAGGTTAGGATAGGCTAGGCTAGTTTAGGTAGAGTAGGCTAGGATAGGTTAGGATAGGCTAGGATTGATTAGGATAGGCTAAGGTAGGTTAGTATAGGTTAGGTTAGGCTAGGCTAGGCTAGGCTAGACTAGGTTGAGTAGGCTAGGATACATTAGGATAGGGTAGGATAGGTTAGGATAGGCTAGGATAGGTTAGGCTAGGCTAAGCTAGTCTAGTTAGAGTAGGCTAGGATAGGTTAGGATAGGCTAGGACAGGCTAGGCTAGTCTAGATAGAGTAGGCTAGGATAGGTTATGATAGGCTAGGATTGATTAGGATTGGCTAAGGTAGGTTAAGATAGGTTAGGTTCGGCTAGGATATGCTAGGCTAGGCTAGGCTAGTCTAGGTCGATTTGGTTAAGATAGGTTAGGATAGGTTAGGATAGGCTATGCCAGGCTACGCTAGTCTAGTTAGAATAGGCTAGGATAGGTTAGGATAAGCCAAGATAGGCTAGGATAGGCTAGTCTAGGATAGGGTAGTATAGGTTAGGATACGTTAGGATAGGCTAGGTATAGTAGGCTAGGATAGGTTAGGAGAGGCTAGGATAGGTTAGCATAGGCTAGGCTAGTTTAGGTAGAGTAGGCTAGGATAGGTTAGGATAGACTAGGATAGGCTAGGCTAGGCTAGGCTAGTCTAGGTAGAGTAGGATAGGATAGGTTGGGATAGGTTAGGATAGGCTAGTATAGGTTAAAATAGGTTAGGATAGGCTAAGATAGGCTAGGATAGGCTAGGGTAGTCTTGGAAGAGTAGACTAGGATATGTTAGGATAGGCTAGGATAGGTTAGGATAATCTAGGCTAGTCTAGGTAGAGTACGCTAGGATAGGTTAGGATAGGTTAGGATAGGCTAGGATCGGTTAGGATAGGCTAGGCTAGGATAGGTTCCAATATACTAGGCTAGTCTATGTAGAGTAGGATAGGATAGGTTATTATAGGTTAGGATAGGCTATGATAGGTAAGGATAGGATAGGCTAGTATAGGTTAGGATAGGCTAGGATAGGTTAGGATAGGTTAGGATAGGCAAGGATAGGCTAGGCTAGGCTAGGCTAGTCTAGGTAGAGTACGGTAGGATAGGTTAGGATAGGTTATGATATGCTAGGATGGGTTAGTGTAGGCTACGATAAGATAGGCTAGGAAAAACTAGTCTAGTTAGAGTAGGCTAGGATAGGTTAGCATAGGTTAGGATAGGCTAGGATAGGTTAGGATACTTTATGATAGGCTAGGCTAATCTAGGTAGAGTAGGCTAGGATAGGTTAGAATAAGCTAGGCTAGGATAGGTTACGATAGATTAAGATAGGTTAGGATAGTCTAGGTAGAGTAGGCTAGCATAGGTTAGGATAGGCTAGGCTAGTCTAGGCTAGGATAGGCTAGACTAGGTAGAGTAGGCTAGGATAGGTTAGGGTAGGCTAGGATAGTTTAGGATAGGCTAGGATAGGCTAGGATAGGCTCTGCTAGGCTAGGCTAAGCAAGGTAGAGTAGGCTAGGATGGGTTAGGATAGGATAAGATAGGTTAGGATAGGCTAAGGTAGTTTAGGATAGGTTAGGCTAGTCTAGGTAGAATAGTCTAGGATAGTTTAGGATACGCTAGGATCGGTTAGGATAGGCTAGGATAGGTTAGGATAGGCTAGGCTAGTCTAGGTAGAGTATGCTAGGATAGGTTAGGGTAGGATAGGATAGGAAATGATAGGTTAGGATAGGCTAGGCTAGGATAGGTTAGGATAGGCTAGGATAGGTTAGTATAGGTTAGGCTTTTCTAGGTAGAGTAGGCTAGGATAGGCTAGGAGAGGTTAAGATAGTCTAGGATAGGCCAGGATAGGCTAAGCTAGGCTAAGCTAGTCTAAGTAGAGTAGGCTAGGATAGGTTAGGATAGGCTAGGATAGGATAGGATATTCTAGGCAAGGCTAGGCTAGTCTAGGTAGAGTAGGCTAGGATAGGTTAGGAAAGGTTAGGATAGGATAGAATAGGTTAGGATAGGTTAGGATAGGCTAGGATAGGTGAACATAGGTTAGGATAGGCTAGACTAGTCTAGGTAGAGTAGGCTAGGATAGGTTAGGATAGGTTAGGATAGGTTAGGATAGCCTAGGA
>ML876411.1:0-17823 GCA_009831015.1 Picea engelmannii
TAAAACCTAGGCTTGTAACTAATTAACAATAATTAATCAAATAATTAAACTAAAAAACAAAACCTAAAAAATAAAATAATATAAAAATACATATAATAAATAAAAACTACATAAAACAATATAAAAACATAAAACATATAAACGATAAAATAAAAGAAACTTAAAACAAAAATAAAATACAAATAAAAACAAAACGAAATAATTAAAACATTTAAAACATATATAAAAATACATAAAAGAAAAACGAAAATAAAAAACATGTAAAACATAATAAAACAAAACAATATTAAACCACAAAAAATTAAACAAAAAGTAAAAAACAAAAACCATAAAACAAATAAAATAAAAAACAAAAAACATTCACATTCTACACATATCCCAAAAAATTAAAATCTATGTCCGTAAATTTTTCCATACCCCTGTCCATCCTAACTTTAACAAGAGGGGGGTGTAACGAGAGGGGCGATGTCCAGGAAAAGTGGTTTTCACTTGGACACTTGTCACCACCAAGTTTTACCGAACCCCCCCATAATACCACTTACCACCCTAGGCAGGGTCTAGAATACCACCTCCCCCCTCCAAAACCACTTTCCCCCAAATAAAAAACCTCTTTTCGCCAGTTTGACCACATGTCTTACAAGAGCATTTTCGGGAAAAAAATAAGGAATTTTGAAAACAAGAGAGAGGTTTTTCTCCTTAACGGTATGAAGAACAATAACCTCTCTCAATTTTTTCACAGGTATCAAAAATTAGGAGAATTGAAGCCATCTCTGAGAACTATTTTTTAGGATTCCATTTTCCTGATTTTTTCATGTTTTTGCGGTAGCTATTTTGGAAATCTGGAGATGAATTTGGAATAAATGAGAGAGGTTTTTACTTAGGACGGTATCATGTACAATAGCCTCTTTCATCTTTCTCACATATGTCATATTTTTGTAGATACAAGCGTCTGAGTTGATCCCTATTTTTAGCAGTCTGGCCCTTTTTTCATGGCAGACAGTTCAACACTTTGAGGGATTTGTTTCTATTTTTGGACAGGTTTTTGAATTCAACCTCCTGATCCTGGGGGATATTTTTTCTATATATTTTTGTAATTCAAATGTAAAAGGGTTGATTAGTTGGGACCTGCTAGTAGGATAGGACCAATATTGTAAAGAAGTTCACAAAGCCCCTTTAATCAAATTTCAGTGATACAAGACAAGCTTTTCGGGATTCCCGTGGCATATCTATTTGGTGAAGTGTCTCTTCTGTAATATGTTTTCCCTATTACATATTTGTTTCTTTTTGAATTATTCAATAGAAGATTAAGATCATAATTCGTTCAAAAATACACTCTATTTCTGGCGTTTGGATAATTTTTATGTTTTCTACTAGAGGATTAGTTCCAGAATTCTTAATTTCTCTGGTAAAATATTCTCTCCTCACCTTTTCTTTCACATCATTCAATAATCTCAAGAATCCAACAAAGGTGCCTACCCTGCCCTATAATTTTTGCTATAGAACCTGCCTTGATTGAATTAGGCCTCTTTGACTCCATTGCCCAATGGCCCTCCCTTCTTGTTCCAGCCAACCAATTTAAAAACCCAAACCTTGTACTATCATAAATAGCCTAAAATTCCCAACAAACAAAGATAAATAATACAAAGAGAACCCTCTCTGAGTCTTGGAGGGCTATATCCTTGACTCCAAAGTGGTTTTGTAGTTACCTCTGCCCATTTCTTCTTCAGCCTGAGAAATTACAGAGTGCTAACATTTTCACTAAATCATATCCATCGATGACCACCCATACAATGGACTGAACTTCCATATAGATCTGGAGTTACCACTCCCCCAAGTTTCCACTTGGGTTGACATTGGTAAGTACCAAATTTTTTAAATTATTTAGGATTTTTTAAATGTTATGATTAAAAAAGAGGCGAAATTTTTGGCATGAAGCATAACTAACAAAATATTCAGGTGACACAAATGTTGGACCAATGTAGCTTGAAGGATACCCACAACATAGGCACATGGATAGATATGGAGACTATCTTGGGGAGAGGCCGAAAGGTTAGAAAAATAAGATCGCGGAGCAATAACATAAAACAAATGTGGAAATAAAACACAGAAGATATACATGGTTCATCCAGTGTGGGATACGTCCACCAGAGAAATTGCCAGGTCCTTCCTTTATTATTATCCAACAAATGAAGGGATACAAGCTACAACAAACCCATTGTAACTTTATCTTCTTTCTCTCACAGTATAATCTCTCAGAATACAATGTTCGCTATCATACCTAGCCGCAATACATTTCCCTCATAAAAGAGGGTTGCCTTCTAGGGAAAAAAACCCTAACATAATTTCTATCGTTAGATCTGCGACCTTATAATGAATCGTCCAGATTTACAATGAAATTACAATATACATTTACAAGGCAATTTTTCCTTCGGGGGCCCGCTTGCTCCCAGACCCCCCAGGGGGGGTAACCCCCCCCCCATGCACTCCCCCGCATGGATGAGTGTACATTCTTCTGGGGTGTAAATTTTTCATGGGGTATAAACATGGATGAAAACAAAGACCTCTAAATCAGGAAGATAATTAGGCTCCACAACCGACATTATAGTCGGTCTAGAGGAACCTGGAGAGCTTGAATTGACGAATTCCCATGGCACAAATCGATGACCTTCCCAAGTGCACTCAATGTCAGGTGATTGGAGTACCACGAGCTTGGATGTGAGTATTATAATGAGTGGTGAACTTTATAGTTTTCTACCACGAGACCCATGTCGAGATAGGGCCAGAGGCCTAGATATTATTATTGTTTTTTTTTGTAAGTAAGTATTCTATAAATTACCTATCATGAAAAACCATTACAGATGTACAATTTTTTGTTGGAGTCTGAGTTTTCATAGATGGAAACCAACTCGGCTTCAACCTAATGTCAAAAAAAATATGCATCACAAGGCCAACAAATAGAACTAAACAGTTATAACAAAAAATTATCCCATAGAACAAGACTAAAAGGATAATACCACTGTTGAATCACATACTATTAATAAAAATTTTGAACCTGGTCATCATTGGAAATGTCTTTTAGTTTCCCCAGGGGGGAGGGAGGAGAATAGATCCTTGCACACATGCTGCATCCATAGGTTCTAAAACATCTGTTGATTTTTACACCTTAAACAATTAATTTGAATAATGTTCTTTTACTTTTAACCATTAGCACAATAAATGCATATAAAGGATCACTGAAATAATAACATCCACAACATACACAAGATTTACCCTGGGAAAAACCTCTAGGGGAAAAACCCAACAAAATTCCTCAATATAAATTCACCAACCCAGAACAATGCCTCTCTCCATGGGAGAACTAACAAAGCAGAAGATCCTCTTCTAACCCTTGAATAGGGAAGAGTAGCGCACCACTTAACCAAGAGATACCCAAGAGATAAACCAAGAACTTCCACAACGTCACCTCCTAGCTGCAGTAGCATCTCCCTCTAAGACTTGCACACTTTCTCTTCTTAGCTGCAGAGCTAGTGTGTGTGTATAAATGAGGCATTAGCCTCCTTTATAAATAGTAGTCTAGCCAACCTAAAATTAGGTTTGGGCTGACCTATCACTTTACCATTTTATTTTTCATTTTACTTGTCAAGGCACAATAGGGCCAACTTTTACAAAGGCACAATAGGGATGTATTAACAAATATAATATAATAATTTTCTTTAGGGTTTTTCTTGATCAAATATAATAAGGATATCTTCCGAAGCTACACAATCTTCAACACTCCCTCTTAGCAAGGAAGGTATTCTTCTCGTCACGGTCATCATCACTACTTCTATGCTTCTGCATACTTGGTCATTGTCTTCTTGTCAATCACAAAATCTATATATCATAGGAAGTTATGAACTTTTACTAGAGTAGCGTACCCTGCATTGGAGTGGCATACCAACCTGCACTGGGGTTAACATACCAACTTTCGTTGGAGTAGCATACCAACATGCACTAGGGTAGCATACCATACTGCGTTGGGGTAGCGTACCCGGCTGCGTTGGAGTTACCAAATTGTGCTGGGGTAGCATACCAACCTACGTTGGGGTAGTGTACCAACCTACGTTGGGGTTACCAACCTATGCTGGGGTAGCGTACCAACTTGCATTGGGGTTACCAACCTGCGCTGGTGTAGCGTACCATCTCGCGTTGGGGTTACCAACCTGCGCTGGGTTAGCTTCCTCTATTTGGGATCTTATCACTTCCCTCTATTGGGGATCACATCACTTCCCTCTACTGAGGATCACATCTCACTACTAGAAAAAACAATCACTTCTCACTACTGGATAAGTCTTTTTGGATCACTCCAAGATTGTCTCTGAAATATTTGAACTTAACTCTAGATAGGGGCTTGGTCAACACATATGCTACCTATTCATTGGTGGAAATATACTAGAGTCTTACTGCTCCCTTCTGTACCATGTCCTAGACATAGCAGTATTTGATCTCATTGTGTTTTGAATTGTCATGAAACACAGGGTTGTCTGATAACTTCATACAACTCTGGTTGTCACATAAAATGCAAGTTGTCTCTAATTCAAGATCAAATATCCTTGCGAACAACTTTCTGAGACACCTTGCTTGTTTGTTGGTTGAGCATGCTGCAATATATTATGCTTCGGTTGTACTGAGTGCCATGCTGGTTTGATTCCTACTGAACCATGCAATCACAACTGATTCTAGGCTGAAGCAACACCCATATGAACTTTCCGATCTACTACACTACCGACCCAATCTGAATCTGTGTAGCTCTGCAGTCTTCTCTCACGATCCGAGATATATTTTAGTCCATAATCAATTGTGACTCTTTAGGTACCTCATTACATGTTTTGTCATAATCAAGTGACCATGTATGGGCTCAATCATGTATTGACCTAATGTGTTCACCGAAAAACATATATTTGTCCTCATGTTCTTCAAATATATCAATGAACCAAATTTTCACATCACTTTGTACCAAACTTGTACACTTGCTTAACTGCAACTCAATCTGCACAATCAGGTGCTAGCTCTATGCAATTTTTACAAAGCATTATCTGTCTCACTGCCTAAGAGTATGTCCTCTACTCTCTCTGCAATTGTTCCTTCTGGAACTAGGACTCTGCACCTGCAACTGCTCTTTCTGAAGCTAAGAATGACTGCTCCATTCTCACTGTAGTTGTTGAACTCTAATAGTAGCTCCTCTATTCTATCATGGCAAAAACTTCATCTGAAAGTGAGAGTGGCTCAACAACTGACATAGAGGGTAGCTTATCCTCTTTCTCTGGAGGTAACTCAATCTTCTATTGTATTCATGTCTCCATGGCCCGACTCATGTACTGCACCAACTAGTAGTGGAGATAACTCAATCTCAAATATAGGGATTATCATACCTTCTCCCTCTGAATCTCATTGTAACACTCCAAGGCCAAGTCCCTGCTGAATTGTAATTATGTTTATAGGCTGGTGAGCCAAGTGTTTATAAGATGGAAGACTTATATGTTTATTAGGCTAGAGAGACTAGATGCTTAAGGCCAATGAGCTTGATTTTTGTATATGTAAATACACATATCATTAATAAAATTACACTATTGCGTGTAGACCAACCATGGAGAAAGAGTTATGGGGGACTAAGATCCACTAGGTAGGGTAAGGGAAGGGGCTAAGTGTCTAGGATTAGAGGCTAAGATAGAAGGATTACCTCTAAAGGAATAATATTATATTATTATTTCCAAAAGGCTAAGGTTGGACATAATTCGTGTTGTCCTAAGTTCCTGGGAGAGGGAACGCGTGTTAAGTGGAGCTCATGCAACTTCAGGAGGACATGTGTCAACCTGGGTGCATGCAGTTATAGCTGGGAAATTCAAATCATTGAGAGTTCCTCCTCACCATTCTCATGATCCTCGCATGCTCGCAAGTCTGCCATCTTACCCGATTCACCCACTGACTCACGTACTGAGCCATCATCTCCATTGTTGACCTCTGAACAAGCACACACCTTGGGAACTTGTAGTCATATTTGAGTTATCCTGTGTATTTCCTGTGAAGTACAATGCACCTGTACTTTTCTTGAACTCGTGTTGTGTCTTAACGGTTTACTGTTATATCCCACTCAGTTTCTTGACTGAGCGTGGCTTGCTACCATCATCTATTCTATACTAAGCTTTGTTGCTACCATCGCCTTACTTGAATTGAATTAGAAGTTGAACTGAAGAAGCAGGTTTTGAGGCATGTGTTTTAAAGAAGCAGGTTGTCAGGCATGTAAGCAACCCTCTCCGGGTGAGAGAGGTTGTTGGGGAAGTGATTTCCCAGAGGGAGCCCAACTGCAGCTATAGTGCTTTGAGAATTACTGTCTGACCTGTTGCTGAAGCCCTGGAGGGGAAGTGGGGTAGCTGAAGGACTGTTGATCAGAGAAGGGGCACACTTCCTGGGGTGGGACATGCATGTGGGGAGTGAGAGGTTGAAGACTGATAATGTGAGCTGGCTCCTGAGAGAAAATCCTTCCTTTTGATCTATGCAACCTTCATGTTGTCCTTTCATAGCCTAGGAATCCCTTGCCCGGTGGAGTTTAGTCCCATATCGGGGGTGACCCACTACTGAGCATGATGAGCAGTGTGGTCTAAGGTTGGGAGGTTCGTGGGAGGTTTCGAAGTTGGTGGTCATATATTAAAAGATAAGTACCAAATCCTTTTTCTTGGTATGATGTCTATTTTGAAATTGAGTTATAATGTTGTTAGAATTGTCTGTGTATAGTGTCTGTATGTCTTAATGTTATTTCCGCATGAATAATGATATGAACATAATGCTATAGTTGTTTAATGTGTACTTAGATAGTTATGTATCTAAATATAAATGGCATCAAAGAATAAAGGTTATTCGGTGGCATGGCCTATCCTATTGGTTTAAGGCCAGGGATGTCACCAAATGGTATCAGAGCTAGAGGAAAATATAAAGTGGTTTGAGTAGTGTTACCCGACAGAGGTTGGTGGCTGGGGACGTTAAAAAATGGTATCAGAGCTAGAAGAAAAGATAAAGTGGTTTGAGTAGCGTTACCTGGTAGAGGTTGGTGGTTGGGGACATTACAAAATGGTATTAGAGCTAAGAGAGATGTCCATGAAGTGACGTTTCCTGGCCTGTTGGTGGCTGGGGATGTTACAAAATGGTATCAGAGCCATGGTTTCAACATTGAGCCTAGATGGGCCATGTTAGTGGAAGTTGAAGCTGAAGTTTCAAAAAATAATTGTTGTCGAAATGGACAAAATTCAAGTTCAGAGCCCATGGTTTCTACATGGAACCTAGATGGGCCACGAACACGAAATTCAGAGTAAAAAGTCCAAATAATTTTGATGTACAGAGTTCCAGAAGGGCATTGAGAGAACACTTGGAATATGTTCGGAAGCACCCGAGGTGTAACGGCTTAAGAAATGGCCATAGAGAAAGAAACCACAACAACCGAGGTGTTGGTCCATAGGATCTATTTGGGAGAAGGAGGACCCTTCACAACCATCAGATCTGGAGAAAAGTACATGAAGGTTAACCCCCAGGTCTTTCAGACTTCGTGACTTTGGTGAAAGTTATGGGTTATAAGAGCAAGAGAGGCCGAAGCCCGAATTCTCGAAGTCTCGAAGAGAATATACACCGTAGATTCGGGGGGGAGAGTGTTCATTGTTGTATTTGATCAAGGACAGATCAGTTTGTTCAGAAGTTTGACGTTTGGGAGAATTGTAGTGTGTTGATGTGAAAATCACCGAAGCCCAAAGTCTCGAAAGAAAGAAAAAAGAAAAAGAGAATAAATGACATGGACCTTTCCTAGACATGCCACGTGCCACCACCTTAGTTGGTGACAACTATACTATGTGGACCCCAGAAGGTAAGGAAGTTTGGGAGTTCGACGTTTCAGAAGAATTGGAGTGTGAAAGTGTAAAAACCATTGAGGCCCAGAGTTTCAAAGTGACATGGCTTTCTAAAGTCACTTGAAATGATGTGGACACATGAGAACTGTGCCACATGTCAGTGAGTTAAGTACCTTTGGATGATTAAAATTCCAGTTAGAACGTGACATGTGTCACTCATTTGATTGGGCCATGTGTCTGCTTCTAATATTTTTCCACGTGGCCCTCCTCTTGAGCATGGATGGTGGGGCCCCTGATGATCAAAGTAGATGCATGGCACCATATTGTGAAGTCTGGAGACTTGACACTCCAAAATAAATGGTTCATGATGGAATGGAAGGAAAAAAATTCCAAAGTTTCACAGCACTGAAGTAACGTGATGTAATTACATCACCGGGGGTGACGTGGAAGTATTCAGAGATTTGCGATTCGAGATATTTGGGATGTGCAAAGTTGAAATCCTCTGAAGTCCTAGAGCCCTAAAGATTCGAAGTCCCAGAGCCCCAAAGCTCGAGGTCCATAGCAAGTATCAGCCATCGGATGTTGGGAAGTCGTGGACCGTTGATCCACCTCACTTCAAAAACTTACCAATTCGACACTCCGAGAGATTTGTTGGGAAGTTATTTGGAAAACACCAAAGCCCGGAGTCCTTGAAGCTCCGATCCACCTTGGATCAGAGAAAGGAATGTGGACCATAGATCCATCATTCTTTGCACATTTGTTAGTTCATTGTTTTGTGATGTTTGGGATGCATAGAAAAAGGTAAACCTCCGAAGCCCCAGAGCCCGAAGTTTCAAGGCTCTGGATAAGCACCCAAATCATTAGCACTAGGTCACAACCGCGGTCACATGTGAACCAAGGGCTGAAGAAAATGAGCTAGCACCTGGAAATTGTTGTAGAACAGAGTTGGGCTTAGAGATAGAAGCCTGAGAGAATTAACAATTGGCATAACCGAACCGAATTGTCACATAGTGCAAAGAAATGGAGGAGGCATAGGATGCTTATAGTTCAGAAAAGGAAGCTATAGGAATGGATGTCCATTTGGGATTTGAAGGGAAAAAATCCAATGGGCATGGAGAAGAAATAGACAAAGACGTGAGCATGATGGAAATTATTAAGAAATTTCAAAAAGAAGTCCAAATTCACCGAGAAGATAACAAAAATCTTATGAGATCTAGGGAGAAACAGGGAGACTTCAACATGAAGTTGATGCAGAGCCTAGAAATAATAGAAAATTAATTGGATAAGGAGAGTGGCTCAAGCAAATCAGGAAGTCACAGGTCTCTTGATGAGAAAATAAGAACAAGAAGTGTTAGCAGACATCACCATCACTCCCCAAGGAATTTCAATAAGAGAGCACACATCAACTCAATTCCATCCCCTATTAGGAAGCATAAGAGGTCTGGGGTGGATGAGCTACGAGGAGAAATGAACAAAATCAAACCTCCTACATTTGATGGTGAGCACAAGAAGGATGAAGATGCAAAGACATGGCTGCTAGGCATGAGAAAGTATTTTCAATTGCATAATTATTCTTCCCATGTAGAAGGAAGAATTTCCATCTATCAACTCAAAGGAAATGCATCCATGTGATGGGATCAACTTGGGCAGGTGCAACACATTAAAGAGAAAAATGTTACTAGGAGGGAATTCAAGAAGTGTTTCGAAAAGAAATACTTGAATAAGAGATATTATGACAAGAAAATGAAAGAGTTCTTTGAACTCAAGCTTGGGAGTATGACAATAGATGAATATGAAAGAAGGTTTTGAGAATTTTTGAAGTATGTTTCTTTCATCAAGGATGAGACAGTCAATATTCATAGGTATTTGAGTGGTTTGTCACCATTCATCGATGACAAAATACAATATGATGATCCCAAAACATTGGAGGAGACCATAAGGCGAGCTAAGCGCCTATATGATCAACAAAACGCAAGGCCAACTTTCCAAAAATCTTGGGAAGATAAAAAGAAATTCAAGATGGATCAGAGGAAGAAGGGAACTAAGCCACCATTCTTCAGAAATAATCCTTAGGTACAACCAACTTCTAGAGAACCCAAAACAATTGAGACAAGTGGTCAAAGTCCAAGGAAACCACCTATTCAACGATGGGGTTGTAAAGGTGATCATATATTTAGAGACTGTCCTCACAGAAGTGTCAAAGTGAGAGTTGTTCACAATGTTCAACGAGCTAAAACAATGGGGGATATGGGCAGAAATGTACCAAGGATCTATGCAGCCCTAGACAACAAGAAAGCAGAGTATCAATCACATATGATTAAAGTGGAATGTATGATCAACAACCAAACCATTACTATTTTAATTGATTTAGGAGATAATCATAGTTATATAGATCCTAAGATGGTGGAAAGTTTTCATTTTCCAAGAAGCAAGCATGGAAAATCTTGGTTGGTGCAGCTGGCTACTAGAGACAAATAAAAAGTCAATGAGATGGTTAAGTCATGTCTTATGGACATGAATGGACTGAGCACAAGGGCATATTTGAACATCTTTCCTTTAGGTTATTATGACTGCCTAATTGGTATGGATTGGTTATACCAACACCATGCCATCTTAGACTGTTGTAATAAGGCATTTACTTTCCTAGATGAGGAAGGATATCAGAGAACAGTCCAAGGAATTCCTAGGGCAATGACTATCAGAGAAATTTCAGCAATGTAGCTGAAGAAGTGTTACAGGAAGGGCTGTCAATTATTTGCAACCCATATGGAAGAAGCATCTAAGGATAAGGTGCCAAATCTGGAGGACCATACAGTCCTGGAAGACTTTGAAGATGTGTTCAAGGAGGTACCAGGACTACCCCTAAAGAGAGATATTGATTTCTCTATAAATTTAATGCATGGAGCAGCTCCAGTGTCAAAGACTCCTTACAGAATGAGTACAATAGAGCTGAAGGAGTTGCAAATGTAGCTTGAATAACTTCTGAAGAAGGGGTATATATGTCCAAGTGTGTCACCTTGGGGTGCGCTAGTCTTGTTTGCAAAGAAGAAAGATGGGACATTGAGATTGTGCATCGACTTCAGATAGTTGAATAAAGTGACTATAAAGAGCAAGTATCCCTTACCAAGGATTGATGATCTCTTCGATCAATTGAAGGATGCAAATATATTTACAAAGATAGATCTCAGGTCAGAATACCATCATGTAAGGATTAAAGAGGAAGATATCAACAATACCTCCTTCAGGACAAGGTATGGTCATTATGAATTCACAGTGGTGCCATTTGGGTTGTCAAATGCACCAACTGTTTTCATATGCTTAATGAATGTTGTTTTCCGAGAATATTTAGACAAGTTTGTCATTGTCTTTTTGGATGACATCCTTGTATATTCCAAGTTAGAGGAAGAGCATGAGAATCATTTGAAGATGGTGTTGCAAGCATTAAGGGAGCATCAAATGTATGCCAAATTGAACAAGTGCTCATTTTATCAAAACATAATTCACTACTTGGGACATATAATATCTGAAGAAGGGATAGCAGTGGACCCTGAAAAGATTGAGGCCATTAAATGGTGGACAACACCTAATAATGTGACAGAAGTAAAATCCTTCATGGGTCTAGCTGGTTACTAAAGAAGGTTCATTGCAGGGTTTTCAAGAATATATCACCCCATCACTTCCTTTCAAAGGAAGGGGAAGAAGTTTCAATGGGCATCAGAATGTGAAATGAGCTTGTAGAAATTGAAGTAATTGTTAACCAATGCTCCAATTCTGTGGATTGCTAATCTGAATGAAGATTTTGTGGTTTGCACAGATGCATGCAAAGAAGGACTTGGTGGAGTCCTCATTCAAAATGGGTTTGTTGTATGTTATGAATCAAGGAAGTTGAAGGAGCATGAAAGTCTCTATGCCATTCATGATTTAGAGTTGGCATCCATAGTGCACGCTTTAAAGAAGTGGAGGCACTACCTCATGGGAAAGAGGTTTGAGCTAAGGACAGACCATAATGGTCTGAAGTATTTGTTTGGTCAGCCAACTCTAAATGCCAGGCAAAGAAGATGGTTAGAATTCCTTTGTGAATATGACTTTGATATCAAGCACATCAAAGGAAAAGAGAACAAAGTGGTTGATGCACTTAGAAGAAGAGTCCATGAGTTGCATGATACAACCATTATCATGTACCAATCACATTTGAAAGACATATTTGTAGAGGCTGAAAAATCAGATTTGCAATACATGGAATTGGTAACAAATTGCAACAAGGTAAAATGCAATAGAAGGTTGAGGATTATGAATTGGGAATTGATGGAATCCTCTTGTGCAGAAACAAAGTTTATGTACCCTAATATTCTAAATTGAGGAGTGTGATTTTAAAATAAATGCACAATGTACCTTATGCAGGACACCTAGGATATCAGAAAACAATTTCAGCAGTCAAAAGTCAATATTATTGGCCAGACATAAAGAGGGAGATTGCTGATTATATTTCCAAATGTTTGGAATGTCAAAGGGTAAGGGATGAGCATAGACAACCAACTAGTTTACTGCATCCATTACCCATTCCTGAGTGGAAATGGGAAGTTGTAACAATGGATTTCATCACAGGATTGCCCAGAACAAGAAAGCAGCATGATGCAATCATGGTGGTGGTGGACAAGCTTACTAAAGCTTCCCATTTCATTCCTATGAAGAATACTCACATGACAACCAATGTTGTTGATATTTATATGAGGGAAGTAGTACACTTACATGGCATACCCAAGACAATTGTGTTTGACAAAGACCCAAAGTTTACCTCAAAGTTTTGGAAGGGGTTATTCAAGGGGTTCAAAACAAATCTGAACTTTAGCATAACATATCATCCTGAGTTGGATGGGAAAACATAAAGGGTGAACCAAGTGATAGAGGATATGCTAAGAATGTATGTGATGGACAACCATCTAAATGGGAAGATTATCTACACTTGGTAGAATTTTCCTACAACAATGGGTATCAAGCATCACTGAATATGAGCCCATTTGAATCACTTTATGGTAGAAAGTGAAACACCCCAGTAAGTTGGGACAACCCAACTGATAGGGCAATGGTTGGGCCAGAGTTGTTCAAGGAAATGGAAGAGAAAATGATGAAGACTAAACAGAATTTGAAGGTTGCCCAAGACAAGCAGAAAATCTATGCTGATAAGAACCGCACTCATAAGGAATTTAAAGTAGGGGATCATGTTTTCTTGAAGGTGAAAGCCAACAGGAGTTCCCTAAATTTGGGAAACTGTTCCAAGTTGGCAACCAAATATTGTGGGTTGTTTGAAATCCTAGAGAGGATTGGTCCAATAGCATATTAGCTTGCATTGCCTGCATGCATGTCTATAAATAATGTATTTCATGTCTCATTGATTAATAAATATGTACCTGATGCTAATCATGTTATTGATTGGAATGTGATTCAGGTGGAGTAGGAAAACACTTTTCAGGTGCATCTGATGTGTATACTAGACCAAAAAATCAAGCAGCTCCAGAATCGAGCCATAGGGATTGTAAAAGTCCAGTGGACTTGGTACGGTCCTGAGGATGAAACATGGGAGCATGAAGATGCCATGCAGGTAGAGTACCTACATATTTTTGAAGATTTTGGAAATCTTGTTGTTGTTGTGTAAATAAGTTGCACTGAGGACAATTCAAAAATAAGGGGAGGGGATTGTAATACCCCAAGGTCGAGCCCCTGTTGAATTTTAATTATGTTTATAGGTTGGTGAGCCAAGTGTTTATAACCTGGAAGACTTATATGTTTATTAGGCTGGAGATCCTAGATGCTTAAGGACAATGAGCCTAATTTATATATATGTAAATACACATATCATTAATAAAATTACACTGCTGCGTGTAGACTGACCATGGAGAAAGAGTTATGGGGGACTAAGATCCACTAGGTAGGGTAAGGGAAGGGGCTAAGTGTCTAGGATTATGGGTTAAGTGTCTAGGATTGGACATAATCCATGTTGTCCTAAGTTCTTGGGAGAGGTAATGAGTGTTAAGTGGAGCTCATGCAGCTTCAGGAGGACATGTGTCAACCTGGGCGCATGCAATTATAGCTGGGAAATTCAACTCATTGGGAGTTCCTCCTCACCATTCTCGTGACCCTTACCTGCTCGCAAGTTTGACATCTTACCCAATTCACCCACTGACTCATGTACTGATCCATCATCTCCATCGTTGACCTCTGAACAAGCACACACCTTGGGAAACTACAACCATATTTGAGTTATCATGTGTATTTCTTGTGAAGTACAACACACCTGTACTTTTCCTGAACCTGTGTTGTGTCTTAACGGTTTACTATTACAACCCACACAGTTTCTTGACTAAGCGTGGCTTGCCGCCATCATCTGTTCTATACCAAGCTTTGTTGCTGCCATCACCTTACTTGAATTGACTTAGAAGCTAGACCGAAGAAGAAGGTTGTTAGGCCTGTAAGGAACTCTCTCCAGGTGAGAGAGGTTGTTGGGAAAGTGATTTTCCAGAGGGATCCCAACAACAGCTATAATGTTCTGAGAATTCATGTCCATCCTATTGTTGAATCCCTAGAAGGGAAGTGGGGCAGCCGAAGGACTATTGAGAAGAGAAGGGGCACACTTCATGGGGTGGGACATGCATGTGGGGAATGAGAGGATGTAGGCTGTTAGTGTGAGTTAGATCCTAGGAGAAAATCCTTCCTTTTGATTTGTGCGACTTCCTGTTGTCCTTGCCTAGCCTAGGAATCCCTTTCCTAATGGATTTTATTCCCATCTCGGGGGTGACCCACGATTGAGCGTGATGAACAACATGGTCTAAGGCTGGGAGGTTCGTGGATGACCATCTGACAACATCGAAAAGAAATAACGATCCTTTAAAACTTCAAAGGTGCTTCAACTTGTAATCTAATGGTAGTTGGAGATTTTCTAAGGTAAGGTGCACTAGGATAATAAAAAATTAGTCCCAACACTTCACAAAAACTTTCACTACGACTAGTACTACAACTGGTGCTAGCACTGCAACTGGCACAATAACTGGCATGAAGGAATTGGCACAAAGGAACTAGCACTCCGACTACAACTGATACTGCAACAAAAACTGCAATTGTAACTGATACTGCAATTACAAATGGTACTGTAACTACAACTGGTACTGCAACTACAACTAGTACTGCAACTTAGGGTATTACGAGGAAACCCTAATTTCTCAAAATTTAAATTTCAGAATTCTGATCCAGGGACTAGATGCACCCTCCTAGGGCGAGCTCCTAGATGGTATTACTTTTCCCAATGTCCTGTATCAAGGTGGATGACGTCAACTTTTAGGGTTTATGTAGAAACCCTAGTATGTAGAAACCCTAATTTCTGAAATTTGTCCAACATTGCAAAATATTCCAGGGAAAAGGTGTGCTAGGGTTAGGAGGGTCTTCCTATGCCCTTAGCGTCTTCAACAAGTTCTTATGTGCTATGAAAATTCCTTCTTTCAGGCCTGCTATGATACCATGTTGATTTTTATGTCTTAAGCAGTTAATTTGATTAGCACAATAACTGCATATAAAGGATCATTGAAAGAATAACATCCACAACATACACAAGGTTTACCCTAGGAAAACTCTCTAAGGGAAAAACAAAACAAATTTCCTCAATATAGATTCACCAACAAAGAACAATGTCTCTCTCTAGGAGAGAACTAACAAAGCAAAATATCCTCCTCTAACCCTTGACTAGGGAAGAGTAGTGCACCACTTAACCAAGAGATACCCAATAAATAAACTAAGAACTTCCACAACGTCACCTCCTTGTTACAGTAGCATCTCCCTCTGAGACTTGTGTACTTCCTCTTCTTAGCTGTAGAGCTAGTGTGTGTGTACAAATGAGGTACTGAACTCTTTTATAAATAGTAGGCTGGCCAGCCTAAAATTAGGTCTGGGTCGACCTGTCACTTTACCCTTTTATTTTTCATTTTACTTTTCAAGGCACAATAGGGACGACTTTTACAAAGGCATTGTTATCCCCATTTTGTGGATAACTAAGGATATTATGTTTTGAGGCCCTCGGATTGTAGATATGGAGTGCTGAGAGACTACATGACCAACAATACCCTTTTTCACAGATGGAAACCCCTCTCACCACCACATATGGTCACATATTTCCAGATGGTATCCACCACATCAGCTGGCTTCCAGAAGGCAGTGGAACTTGCTCCATGAGGTACAATTCAATATTATGGTGAGCATCATTTCAATATTTAAGCCAATTGAGTATGTTGCATCTTAGATTACTCTAGATTTCATGATATATGCTTGGACATTATGCCTTTTTCCCTGCCTCACCTTGATGGTTGACGTTCTTCCCTAGTAAGTGGTATTCCTTGGGGATGGTTTTTCTACTAGGAACTCCCTTAAAGAGCCATCGTACCATTACCAACCATACTTACCACTTTCCATCATTATTCCCATCCATTTCCTTATCTCTTGGGATTTAAGGGTGTATTGACCCAAGGAGGGGTTGTCCCTCATTCTATGGGAAGAAGGGGCTAAAGGCCCAGAGGGGTTGATGTTGGGTAAAAGATAAAAGCCCTGTATAAACCTTCCATATGCTTCTCCCAGGGATCACTCAAGAAAGCAATGAAACACTTATCTTTGAATAAAGGGTGTTAACACTCCATAATTTCTCCAGGTTGAGGGGAGAAATCGCAGAGGTAACCACAAACCACTTCTAGGTCAGAATCTAGCCCTTCTGGCCTTGGAGAGGGCTCTCTCACTTAGATTACTAAAAAAAATAAGATAATAGGCTAGGTAATAAGCTCAACATAGTTGATTTTTTAAAGGTTTGTTGATGAGAAAAGAGACAGATCTATTGGGCATGGAGTCATGTCAAATCAATTTTCTGTCCAATAAGATGATGAGAAAATAGAGGATTGTTTTTACAGGGGCGAGGTAGGAATATTTGGTGGAGGATTCAGATGATATTTTTACAGGATGTGAATTTAGAAAGGGTGAAAGACAAACACATTAGAGCATCAAACCAAGGATGAATTCTAAAGTGATGCTTTAAGTTGAAAACATTGATAACTTGGCAAAACTGAAACAAAGCACCATTAAGATGAATTATGGTTCAAACATATAGTTTTTCCAAGAAAGAATATACATATTAAATTAATGTAAACACATAAGATAACTTACGAATCATAGGAGCACAAAACCACCAAAATTATGACACAATAATCAGTGTGAATCACCTGTTATTCCATTCATTCACTTGGAAAAAAGTACAATGCACAAAAGTGTTTTTTCTCTAATCTGACCAAATCTTTTTACATTTGAATTATAAATATATATATAAAAATTCTCCCCCAGAATCGGGAGGTCGAATTCAACAACCTGGCCAAAAATAGAAACAAACCCTTCAAAGTTCCAAACTGTCTTCCATGAAGAAAGGGGCAGACTACTGAAAATATGGGTTAAATAAGACACTTGTATCTCCCAAAATATGAAATATGTAAGAAAACATAAAGAGGTTATTGTATATGAGTCTGTCTTGAGTAAAAACCTCTCTCAGTTTTTCCAAATTCAACTCCATCTTTCCAAAACATCTACTGCAAAAACATGACAAAAACAGGAAAAATGGAAGCCTGAAAAATAATGCTCAGAGATGGGTTTGATTCTCCCAATTATTGATAGATGTTAGAAAAATGAGAGAGGTTATTGAATTTAATCATGTTTTGGAGAAAAACCTCTCTTCGTTTCTCAAAATTACTTTTGTTTTGCCCGTAAATTCTCTTGGAAGACGGGTGGTCAAATTGTGCAAAAATCAGTTTTTGAAGGGGGAAAAGTGGATTCCGGACCCCCCTAGGGTGGTAAGTGGTATTAGGGGGGGGATCTGAAATCCCATGGAGGTGACAAGTCTCCATGGTGATTTCACTTTTTGGATCCCTTGTTTGAG
>WSFP011466414.1:0-18307 GCA_009831015.1 Picea engelmannii
ATTCTATTTTATTCCTCCCCACTAGAAGGCTTGTTTCACATTGGTTAAGGCATGCAAATGAGATGCAATGTAGTAGAAGTTTGCAATGGACTTTATCCAGTATTGAAATTCCCCTAAGAAACTTCTAACCTCTGTATTTGATGTTATCTTAGGCCAATTTACAATGACTTCAACTTTGGAGGGATCTATCTTTAATTGACAACCTCCTACAATATGACCCAAGTAAACTAATGAGGTCTTTCCAAAGTCACACTTTGCAATTATACATATAAATTTTCCTTTTTAAGGATATCCAATACTCTCTTTACATGCATTACATGTTCATTCCAAGTCCTATTGAATACAAGAATGCCATCTAAGTATACAATCACAAAGTCATCAATGAAAGGCCTAAAATTATCATTCATGACTCGCATGAATGTTGCGGAGCATTACAATGCTCAAATGGCATCACAAACCAATAAAAAATACCTTGTTTTGTTTTGAAATAAGTCTTCCACACGTCACCTTCTGCAATTCTAACATGGTGGTAACCGCTCCTCAAATCCAACTTGGTGAAGTACACTGCACTCTTCAATTAATCTAGAAAGTCATCTATATGAGGCAAGGGGTAGTGGTTCTTCACGGTGATCTTAATGAGAGCCTGGTAATCAACGCACATTTTCCATGTGCCATCCTTCTTTGGAACCTACACGATCGGAGAACCATAAGGAAACGAGCTAGGTCGTATGACCCCTTGGTTCAGTAAGTCTTTCACCTACTTCTTGATTTCTTTCATTTCCACAAATGACATCATGTACATGCCCACATTTGGAAGAGGGACATCTTGTTGAAGATGTATTTCATACCAAATCTCCCTCTTGGGAGGCAACCTGGTTTATGAAATATTTCATCATAGTTAGATATAACATCAATCATTTCATCTTTGTGAGAGGGATCATATCCTTGGAAAACATCAGATATCTTATCATATTTTTCTCTTACAACCATGAGTACATATTTCTTATTAGTGTTTATGAGTTTTTTCACTTGTCCTGCACTAACAAGGGTTGTATTTACTTTCATATTGTGGGCTCTTACAATGTATTCCACTCCATCCTTTGCGAGATGGTATTTGTTCTCATTTTTGAAGAAGATTGCAATTCTATCATAAAGGTATGGGATCCCTAGAACTATGCCACATATATCAAGTGGGAAAACATCTAAATCAACCTCATCTATCAACTTTGAAGCAATGGAAAATCTAATCCTACACTGCTTGGTGACATTTAGTTTTGTATTGTCAGTTACCCAACCAAGAGGGTAAGGTTTAGGATGATATTTTGTTTCTAAGCCCAACTTTTTAACAATAGTTTCTGAGATTAAATTTACTTAAGAACCCAGATCAAATAGAGTTTCTATCTTTGTGTGTTTAGATACAAATCTAATATGAAATAATTCACTTCTTCTTCTTTCATGATCATGAGATGTACTTGTGGAACTTGAAGCAACATGAAATGAACTTTTACCTTGTACTCCGATGGTTATAATCCTCATTTCCTCACTTGAATCAGAACAAAGGTCTTGTTGTGTTGTTGTGACTGTTTCTGACTTCCCTTTGCCCCCAAATATCTTTGTCTTCAGATCTGGATGTAGCTTCCAGCAATGTTCATCATCATTCCCATATTTCTTGAAATGTGTGCAAGAGGGCTTTCCTTCCTCTTTCTTTGTCGTCGTTGTCTTCTTGTCCTTTCTTTCAAAGCAAGTTGCTTGCACACATATCTCATCTAAGTTTGTGGGATTCAACAATAATAATGCATGTCGAATGTAACTGTGAAGTGCACCAATATACTTCATCAAAGTTTCATGAGAATCTAAAGGAATATTTAATGCAAGTGTGTGTTTCCTAAATTCCTATGTGAAACTTTGAACACTTTGACCTTTACCCTGTCTTAAATTTTTCCATTCCATCATGGCTTTTTGAACATAACCCATTGGATAAAATTTCTTTTTCAATGCAGATGTAAATTCTTACCATGAAGAAATGAGTTTACCATTATGTTTTCTACCTTTCTGAAGTTTTCTCTCCCACCATACAAGGGTTATTCCTTCTAGTTGAAGAGAATCCAACTGGATCTTTGCCATATGAATTCGTGGCAAGAAATCGTGTATAAATGAATGTCAAATCATGAAATTCTGACACTACTCATCCCAAGACCCTCCTGGGCTCTTCGCCTCAAAATATGTGCCACACAATTTGCAATTATTTCTTGTACCAGCATAGAAAATTGTGCCTTGTATGGATCTGGGCACGAACCCCAAACTCGACATAAAGATGGGTTTAAAATAAATTTTGTGGGCAAATTTCCCAACCTAATCCATTGGTACGTTGGTAACAAGAGGCTAATTTTAGGGGGGAGGTCCTAGGGTCAAACTTGTAGGCCTCCCCCTTTTGGGTTCTTCTTATAACTTTGATTAGATACATCCAACCCACCATATATTTAAACTATATGTTGGATAGTTCAACTACCGTCGGATTTGGCGCTAACTCCAAATGTGACAGATGTGATAGATGCATTGCCTAGATTTATGGGGATATGATTGTCATTTGTTTTTAATATAATCGGATTGTGTGGGCCATTGGCCAGACCAACTGGTCTTACGACCATATATATATATATATTAAATTTCAGTTCCCAAGCCTCATTGGGCGTTTTTGGGGTGCCATGTGGCTCCTAGTGATTGGGCCACATGGCACACTACCATTCGCCAAACCTGCACAGTCAAGAACTGACTCATCTACCATGTGTCATATAGTTAGTATGCCACATGGAAACCCCTGGGTGGTGCCACATGGCATCTTTTGGGGTGCCACATGTCACTTACCAATTGGCCCAAGTGGCCATTGAAAAATCCAAATCAGCATGCCATGTGTCAGCCTGTCGTGTTGCCATGTGTCATGATGACATCAACATGACATAATGTCGATGTCACCTAAGCATAGTTGGATGTTGATGTCATATGTACGGATGTTGATGTCAATAGGTTGACTTTGACTGGTTGACCTCAACTTTGACTAGTCATATCTTCTTTGTTCAGACTCTGTTTGAGGTTTTGTTTGCACCGTTGGAACGCTCTTGACGAGCTCTTGGACTTGGTGGACTTGGTGCCATTTTTTATGAGATTCAAGGACTTTGATTTTTTTTCCATTTTAGATCCTCCTAGATCATTCGGTAATTGAAGAATTCATGTAATAATGCAAGAAGCAACATGCTCAACAATCCTAACAGATGATACAAAAAGCATGTAGAATGTACAACAACCAACCAGACTCTAGTAAGATCATTTCCATAACCTTGTCTCCGAGCAACAAGGTAAAAGGTATGCAAGGTAATGGTTCTCTAACATTTATTTACCTAAGTAAAACTATAATTGATTTTCAAAATACAACTTACATACTTTTCAGAAATTACCTTAAGACTCTGATTTTATTAAACCCTATCCATGATCTCCTAAAATCATATCATACCATCACCTCAGTTTACATAATCATTAATATTATAACAGATATAGACATGAAATATTTATGGTTATATGTTTTACATATAAACCGATTTCATAATCCTAAAATGATTTCGCAATATTTCATTTTCCCTGCCGAAAAATCATGACAATATTTTCCATCCATTACATACATTTTATCCACCCATCGTTGAAATACAACCAACGCATGTGTCATCATTATTGATAAGAAATTTCATATGAAATGAAATGATCATTTTGAATGAAAAATATCTTATTATGATGGAACCCTATCGCTCAATAATTCCTCACGCATTTGGGTTAATCCACTAAAAAGGTCATACAACTTATTTTACCCTCACGCAGCTACCCTGTCATCTTGAAACCCTGATTACTCCTTTTTTGCAACACTCTTATCCTTGTTTGCAACATTCTTATCCTCATCTATGAAAAGAAAGTCGAATTTAGCGCCCAACGGATCCATTGGACAGGGAAAAGGTTTATATGTATGATGTTCTGCACACAGTTGGTGGTCATCTATAAGAATATAAGTACCATTTATATGTTCATTTACATGTTGTGTATTTGTACATGTTTTATATTGAGGAGTATTTCATGTATATGTTTTATGTGTAGGCTTACTATTATTTCCACATTAATATGTGTATTATCATAATGTAATTTTTTGTTAATTTTTATATGTATGATGTTTTGCAAGAGTTATGTGGGGCATAGCCTAGCAGGTCTATGGCTAGGTATGCTACACAATTAGTATCAGAACTTAGAATGAGTGGTTCTATTTAGTAGCATGGTCCAACCTGGGTGGTCAGGGGTGTTACAATATGGTATCAGAGCTCCGGTTTTAAACACTGAGCCTAGATGGGCCGTATAAGTGGAAATTGAAGCAAAAGTTCAGAATGAATTGTTGTCGAAATGGACAAAATTTGAATTTCATAGCATTCATGAGTGTCAAGAGGGCACTAAGGGAACACCTTGACTATGTTCAAAAGCTCTAGAAGTTTAGCGGTTCAAGAAAACTATAAGAGGAAGGAAACCACAATAACCGTGGTTATGGGCCACAAAACTAAATTTGAGTCGTTGGATCTTTTCGGAAGAATCCAGACCCTTCACAACTGTCAAATCTGGAAAAAGGAGGATGGTGGTTAAGCACCGAAGTCCTTCAATACTTCGCCACTCTATTTGTTTTAATTTCTTTGTCGTAAAAGAGGCAAAATCCCTAAAGATCCGAAATCCCATAGTGAATCTACGTCGTAGATCATTTGGGAGAAGGTGGACCATTGGATTTCCCAAGTGGTTCGACAATTATGGGAAATCCATTTGAGATTGCGCGGAGTGGATTTTTCTCTGAAGTCCTAAAGTTCGAAACCAATCTAGACCATCTGTTATCAAAGACACGTGTTTGCAGATCATCTTGTTCAAAATTTCAGCGTTCGGAAATTTGGGGGTTGGGTGCAGTTCAGCAGCCAAAACCTTTGAAGCCCGGAGCTCTGAAGTCCCAGAGCCTCGAAGTTGCGAAGTCCCGAAGGCCCGGGAAACAACTTTTCATAAATTTGGCGTTCGAGAGTTATAGTGTGTGTTGGAGTGGGATCTCCTGAAGCTCGAAGTGTCAAATTTTTAGAGCACTAGTGTGACATGGTAGGATGATGTCACCTAAGGTGGCGTGGACCTACCCTAAGCCTACCATGTACCATCTTGTTTCGTACCTTTGACGGGCCTTTTGTACCAATTGTGGCCTAACATGTGTTGCTCATCGGTGGGGCCACATGTCACCACCTAGTTGATTGTCATCATAACTAAGTGAACCCAGAAAGTTCAGAGTCCGGGTGTTTTGATGTGCTTCAATGTGTAATACTCTGAAGTCTCAGAGCATCGGAGTGAAGCAACGAGATGACATCACTTGGAGTGACGTGGAATGGAACGGTAATTCGGCATTCGGGAGAGTTGTTGTGTTTTGTTGTGAAGTTATTCGAAGCACGAAGCACAAAGCTCTGGAGCGTCAAAGTAATAAATCTCTGAAGAGAGACAGTTCAGAAGTTCATCAGTTCGACATTCAGGTGTTATAAAGTTAGATGGTGTGAAATCCTCTGAAGCCCGAAGTTACAAAGTCCCAAAGCGTCGGATGTGATACGGCATGATGAAGTCACCTAGGGTTATGTGGAATCACTTTTCACATACCACGTGTCAACATGATTCATGTTTTTCACATGTCATTCATACCAGTTAGAACATGACATGTGTCATCCATCGGATTGAGCTATGTGTCCTCTCCTTAATTCTTCCACGTAGCACCCCCTGGTGCGTGGATTCCGATGAGATTCTGGGAGTCCATCAATTCAGGGAAAACATGATAAGAAAAAGGTAAAACCTCCAAAGTGCGAAGCTCCGGAGAAATTTGTCGGTTCGACTTTCGGAGGAAATAATGGATGCTATAGTCAGAATCCCCGAAGCTTCGAAGAAGTACCCTCTGGGAGTTCGCCACTTTGGCACTTGGAGGAAATAATGGATGGTGAAGGAGAAACCTCCAAAACCCAAAGTTCTAGAGTCATAAAGTCCCAAAACTCTGGATAAGCACCTATCATTTTGTGCTTGGTCACATCCCGTGATCACATGCGATTGGGGGCCAAAGAAAAAGGGCTAGTGCCCGAAAATTATTTGGTTTTAAGGAAGAAAAGGGGCTTAGAAAGGGAGCCTATGGGGTTTTGATTTGTTCAAACCCGCACCTAAAGAAGTAATAACGCTAGTGAACCTTATGATAGGATCTAGTAAGGGTTCAAGAGCCAATTTGGCTCTGATAAAGGTGAATGGTTGTACAAAGATTACATCACAGAAAAGACAATTTTCAATTGTCCATAACTTTCTGCTCAGAACTCAGAATTGAGCAAGGAATCAATCATTGGAAAGCTCTTCGAAAGAGGATTACATGTATTCAACCATAATTAAGGATTTAGTAGCTTAGATTACAGGAATCCAAAAAGAATATTGTTGGTGACCATAAAAGGAAAATTGTGCATATATTACCAAAATGGTATATTATGGTTCTAGCTAACAAAATTTATTGTATGCTTGTTTTTGGATGTAATGATACATTTAAATAATAAAAAAAGTGTTAGAGATGTCTACAGATAGAAGAAATTCAAGAAGATAAAATTCTTCATGTTACATTTGATATCTTTAAGAAGTTATTGGATTATATGTTGGGTTCAATAAGGAGCTTGGAAAACCCTAATGAAATTCTTGTTCGGGGAAGACATTCCAGGTGACAATTTTTACACATCAAATGTGAATGATAGGTGGGGAAAGCCATATACAATACATGATAATGCATGAACCACAGGTTCATATGGAGATGCAAAGCATGGGAATAAGGAAGGTTTTATGGAATATGAAAGAGTTTGGACTTGATATCAAGAAGGAACAGAAAAACTTGAGGACATAATGTTATGTCAAGAATATTCCACAAGAGTATCGAAGGTCAGGACTGAAGAATGTTAAGATAAAGAAGTACATAGTGGGAATACCTAATCTATATAGATTGATATATCATGATGTTATTTTTTTGAAAAAGAAAGACATGTTGTATACATGGAGTGAGTGACAACATCTCCAAAGACCAGTCCTACAGTTTGGAGATAGCACCCCCATTATTGTTATCAAAGTGCGCAGTGGAAGCATGGTATGAAGGGCATCAATTTGACATGATAGAAGTTGATTATGCATGTCATATTGAAACCAGATGGGTCAAGACAGAATAAAGTAATAATTCTTCAAGCAAATCCAAGTTCTGATATAATCAGTCAAGAAAAGGCTAAATCAATTGCTTCAAGAAAGAAATTGGTGTTAAATATCCAAGGTTACTCAAAGAACATGAATGGAAATATAATTGGGTCATGTAGGAGTTGGATCAGAGGGATCTAAGTAATATGGGAATGTTGGAAATTAATATCAGCATAATATGTGGTTGCAAGTATGAAAAGTAGACAAAGAAACATTTTAGGATGGAGTCAATTCCTTGAGCATCCTAAGATAATGGAAGAAGAGATCATGAGGTAGATATCAAGTTAATAGGAATGCATGACAACACTCCAGGAGGGACAACAAGAATAGAATAGGATTCTTGATGCATTCCAAAGGTGTTGAAGATATTTCCACAATAGCATGGAGATATTAAGTCGAGAATAACTTAAAAGTGAAATGAATTTCTAAAGAGAAATCAATAAGGAACCATGAAGATGGTTCTATGCATGGTTTTGAATGCAAAAAGAGATGGTGCCTGAAAAGAATCCATCTCAAGTGGCATAGAGACATGAGTGACATTCCCATGGAATGGAAGTATCACTTGAAATTATGATGGTAAATCAAAAACAATATTAAGTACTTTTAATTAATTATATGCAGCTAGCAAAGGAGGGATATGTGCATCCTTACAGTATGCTAGAGATTGGCTATGCAAGTCAAGTTTGAGGCTTGTTGGAAAAGAGAATAAAAGGGTACAAGAAAACTCAAATACTAAAGTATTCAGTCTGAAAAGTAATTGGATGTTGAAGACCCAAAGTCTATAAGACAACATGTTTGGAATTGTAATTCATCCAAGTATGAGTTGGATTAGTTGGATCCCGGAAATAAATGAATTATGAAGGTTAATATCAGCATTAGTATTTGGCTGGAAATGCAAGGGTAGCCAAGAGTGATTTGGATAGAAAGTGACCAAGACTGAAATAAGCATGTATAGTGATTACAGTGAGAGCACAAGAAGATTCAGGAATCCAGGAAGAATTGAAGACTTATGAGATCAGCAAAAAAAAGTGATACAAGAAGAAACAGGTTGTTGTGATTATTGTAGCAGCAATTATGTTATGTATTGTTGGACAACCATACACAGAAAGGGATAATTCTTACATGTTTGCAAGTGTTGTTGATGATGTTGTTGCATATGGAAGGAAGCAACAAAAAGCTAGAATGTTGATTATAAGATTGATAAAGAGACATGAGATCTTCTATTGTCATCAACTAATCAAGTAACCTCAAATTTATTTAATGGAAGCTATGCATGTAAGTATTTCTTTGGAAATTATGTTGCATAATTGTCGAAGGGGAATTTGGGTGAGAATTTCCCTAGATAGAATTTTATAATACACAATATGGTATCATTTAAATGCATTAGCATGAATAAGATACCATTAGGTGTGGTAAAGGTTAGAGGCACATTATAGTTATCAAAGCTTCTTAGCTTTTGGATGCACACATTGACATAGTAGCATGTCATGTTAATTTGGTTATGAGATAATAACCAAAGAAATACAAGATAAGAACTTGTTATAGGAATAGATGCCGGGAAAGTTAGTCATGTATGAGACCAGGACGTGGTTGGATATGGAAAAGTATGGATATATAAAGGTTACATACCACACAAATGCCCAATGAGATTCCTACCTTTAAATAAAACTTGGACTGCAACCTTTTTGCTAACACTAATACATACCACAGAATTATATTCTTGGTGTAGTGTTCAGGTCGAAAAGGAAGGCATCCAAATAATCGAGAAGACAATGGGAAGTGTGTGGAGAATTTGTCAAGACATTGGCCAGATTTCCAATTTATGGATGGTGAGGTACATGACTTAGATAAAGATCATTCTAAAAATCAATGCAAAGGTGCATTGAATATATATGCATTGAGCATTGCACTCATGCCTAGTAAGTGGTAGAGTTGCACTCATACATGATAGAATTGTATACTTAAATGCATTTGTTGAATGTGTTTTGTGAGTGCATGCATATATATTATTGCATGGAAATAATTATACTAATGGCTGAAATGTTGCTAACTCATGGAGTTGAGAACATTTCAGGAGTTGTTAGACATTGCAACAGGAAAGTTGCAAGTCAAGTAGTCACATGAGCATTGACTATAGGAAAATTTTCTGTTCAAAAAAAGAAGTAATGAACTTACAGATATTAATTATAAACAGACGTATGCATAGAATGATAATCCATTGTATCTAATAAATGTATTTGTAGTTGTGATTGAATTGTTAGTTATAGACAATTCTAAGAACACTTCATAAGGTTTTTGTACATATTGCAATGAGAGTATGATGTACAGGAAATACTGACAATTTGTTGGTTGAATGCAAGATAGAAGCATTGCAGGAAAAATGGTATTCAACATGGTGCTTGATGAAATCCAAAAGGAAGAGTGCATCATATTATTGCAACAACAATGAAAAATTATGAAATAGAATTTCATATTTTGGGGAAAAGTTGAATTACTTATGAAATAATTTTGAGTTCTGAATGAATTCTTTTATGTTCTCTCGGGATAATTGCATGTGTGTGATGAAGATGAGATAATATTGATTAAAGTTGGAATGTTGGGAAAGAACAACTATTGTTGAGGACACTAAAGCCTTATAATTGTAGAACCTTGGTGGGGTTCTAGTAATGGGTTAACGCTCTCCTTGTGTGTAAAAGCCTTGGAAATATGGATCATTGACGGACTGTGTAGCAGTGAAGGGATGTCTGAGCCAGGAAGGGTGAGTGCAACAAGGAAGAGGCAACTCAAGGATGCTTATGGCATGGTAGTTTCCATAAGGAGGGTGTGTCAAATGGAACAATGAGCTGAATTATTTCTGAAAGAAGCTTGATCTAGATTTTATGAGAAGAACGAAATGAATACAGATTATTAAAAGATGCTTAACATAGAATAACAGAGATACAGTAAAATTGGTTTTCTATTCAATAAGGAAATAATTTGAAACTGTAAAATGCAGCGGAAAACAAGTTTGTTGGAATGGTGGCGGCTTATCTCTGAGAAGAGATGTGACGGTTGTGCTCATTCACAAGAAGATGATTACAATGAGGCTCTGAAGGAATTTTTTACAATAAAACAGAATGTCACAAACCCTAGACATCCAAAAAAACTAACCATAGGAGATGAAGCGCCAAAAGTCACGTGGGCCCCGTTTGGGTAAGTTAGTACATCAACTTCCCGAGGTTGTAACTTTTGCATACGATCTACGTTTGGGGTGCATGATAGCTCGTTGGAAAGGTATCATCAAGGAGATTCATTTTGAGGGATCAATGAGATCCTTTGACTATCATTCTTAAGATCGATCTCGAAAAACCTTCATTTAGGCCCTCAAAATGGCCTCGGAAGTTAAAAACTGCTAAAAATAGTAAATTACCAAAATTGCCATAAAATTGTTTTGAGCCAGTTGGAAAAGTTGGGTGGCCACCGATATCCACCTAGATCAATCCTTCCTCCTTATGAAGCAATGGTATCCATTGCGTTGATTTCCCCCATCAGATGAGGAAATTTCTTCTGAATTTGGCCTCGGGTGAGCCACTTTCCTTGGTGTAGGAGTTTCCCTGCTTTGACGACTCGATACAGTCGGATCCTTTGTTGTCAAGTGACCTTGATCTGTGTTTACATAATATGATCACTGGATTCTTGTTGCATGCAATTAGGGTTGACCTATGTTGGTGTCAACTGCTCTGCTATCTCTGAAGTGTCCAATAATGGTGGGAAATATGGT
This sequence comes from Picea engelmannii, assembly GCA_009831015.1. Taxonomy (NCBI): domain Eukaryota; kingdom Viridiplantae; phylum Streptophyta; class Pinopsida; order Pinales; family Pinaceae; genus Picea; species Picea engelmannii. Next base: position 11,057 of record WSFP011466414.1, read on the forward strand.
CGAAGGAGAGCCACATTGAAGACTGGGTGCAGGCCAAGGAAAGGGGGAATGTTGAGCTCAAAAGAATTGTCACCCACATCCTTGGTGATGGTGTACAACCCATAACGGAGTGGGTGAAGCTTTCAATGGGGCCCTGTAAGGCGTTCTTTCTGCAAGTGAAACCAAACTTTGTTGCCCACCTGAAACTTATGTGGCATCTGATGTTGATCATGGCATTGCTTGTACTTTGCATTAGACTTCTGTAGAATATCATGAACCTGTTGGCGGATGTGTTGGATCTGCTTAATGAACCGGGTGTCTTTTTCAACTTCTGGTGGAGCAGGGGACGAGTCAGTTGAGGTGGTCGCCAAGGTTAGTGCAACATCCATGGGGCCCAATGGTTGGAATCCCAACCCCACCTGAAAGGGGTTGTGGACAATTGAGCTATGCATGGCTCGGTTGTAGCTATGCTAGACATAAGGAATAATCTCATCTCATGTGCGGGTGTGTTTTGAATTGTACATGTGCAGGATATGTACGATCATCCGATTGACGACCTTAGTTTGGCCATCTGTCTGGGGGTGGAAGGTAGTGGATTTGGTGAGCTTGGTATCCAATAGTGACCAGAGGCTTGACCAAAATGTGTTGAGGAACCGATTGTCACAGTCTGAGATAATGGTTTTTGGAATCCCAAAATGTACCCATACTCATTCAAAGAAGAGCTTGGCAATGGCTTTTGCTATGATGTTCTTCTTGCAGATGGCTAGAATCACCATCTTGAAAAATCGATCAATAACCACAAAAACACCGTCATTTCCCCTCTTGGTGGATGGGAGGCCCAACATGTAGTCCATTGAGATGGATTCCCATGGCATGTTAGGAGTAGGCAGAGGGGTGTACAAGCCCTGTTTCTTTGTGGTTGGTTTGGCAATAGTGCAAGAGGTGCAAGACCTGATATATTCGTCGACATCTTGTCGAAGTTTCAGCCAGTAGAAATGTTGCTGCACCATTGCCACTATTTTTTTGACGCCAAAGTGTCTTGCCACCTTACTGTAGTGAGCTTCCCAAATCAGCTTTTCATGCTCGCTTGATGGAATGCAGAGATGGCCCAGACAACACAACAACCCAACCTGAAGATGGAAATTAGTGACCACTGAGTTGGCGCCCAACATTTGGTAGGTGGTGGAGAAGTTAGGGTCTATCTCGTAGAGGTGGGGCCATCCGGAGGTCTCATGGCCGCAAGAGTCTAACACCATGGTGAGTGTCGTGACTGGAGGTTGGCTGAGGAAATCATCAACTCAGTTGGTACTTCTTGTTTTATACTTGATGTTGAGATGGAATTGATGTAAGTATGTGAACCATTTCCGATGGCGGTCATTCTACAATTTTCCTTGGGTATGCATGAACTGTAGTGGCTTGTGATCAGTGTGGATGATTGTCAACTTCCCAAGAATGTAATGTCTCCACTGGAGGTAGGATTACATAATGGAGTACATTTCTTTTTCATAATTAGGGTACTTACGAACATCATCTGATAGTGTCTCACTATGATATGCCACATGATGGTCGTGTTGAGTGAGAACGACACCCACAACATAGTCTGAAGCATCTCTCTCGATCTCAAAGGGATGTTGCAGGTCTGGTAATGAAATTACTGGGGATGAGCAAAAATGATTCTTCAAGTCCTCGAAGGCTTGTTGTTGGGACAGACCCCACACAAATTTTTCCTTACCGCCACCCCTGGTTACTTGGTTGAGGGCCCATGCGATATGAGAGAATCCCAACACGAACCTGTGATAGAAATTGGCGAGGCCCAAGAAGCTCCAAAGTTCAGTGAGTGTGGTTGGGGCTAGCCAGTCACAGATCACCTAGATCTTGGTTGGATCCACATGCACACCATGTTGATCAACGATGTAGCCTAAGTAATGGACCATGTCCATGCTGAAAAAGAATTTTTCCAAGTTTCCATATAGTTTGTGCTACTGCAAGGTGTGTAGAACATGTTGAATATGTTGTAAGTGTTCCACCCAAGTCTTGTTGTAGATGAGGATGTCATCCAGATACACCACTACAAAAGTATAGGTAAAAGGTCATAGGATATCATACATCATCCTCATAAAAGTTGTTGGAGCATTTGTCAAACCAAAGGGCATGACCAACCATTCAAAAAGACCTTATTTTTACTTGAAGGCAATCTTCCATACATCTGTCTGTTCTATTGGGACCTGGTGGTAGCCAGACTTCAGATCAATATTACTGAAGTATTTGGCCCCCATGAGATTATCAAGGAGCTCGTCGGTTCAGGGAATCAGGTACCGGTTTCGGACTGTGAGTTTATTCAGGGCCCGATAATCAATGTAGAGTTGTCAGGTCCCATATTTCTTTCGCACCAGCACGATTGGGCTCCCACAAGGCGATGAGTTGGGATGGATGTGCCCCTTGTGGAGCAGTTCTTGGATCTGCCTCTTAATCTCCTAGTTTGATGATAGACTGACCGATTGCGTAGCGGTGCACCTGGGGTCAGATCAATGGGATGCTTGACCTGGCAGTGCAGAGGTACCCTGGTAGGAGAAGAGAAGATATATGAGTATTATTCCATGACCTTATCCACTTGCTTCTGTTGTGTGGAGAGATCAGTCGTGGAGGGCCTAGATGTGGCTGCGATCTTTTGCTCACTCTGAGAGTGAATCACAAATAAGACAAATTTCTCGATATGAGAGATGACCTTCCTGCATTGCTTGGCAGAGATCAAGGAAATAGCACTAGGAGGGATTTCCTCTTCAAAGCAATAATAACACTACGAGGCCTAGACTCATATAAAACATGACATTTCCATAAATAAGGTTGGCCCAAAAGAACATTACAAACTTCGAGATGAGAAACATCACACAATACCTTGTCTTTGAAGAGCTTGATGTCGTATGACAATTGACATTGTTGGCTAATGCAGAGATCGCTTCCTTGGCGGAGCCATCCAATGGTGTAGGGTTGTGGGTTCGACGTTGTCACCAGGGCCAACTACTTGACAACCTCTACTGAGATGAGGTTCTTCTAGCTATCGTTATCAATGATGAAGTGCAGCGGGGTGCCTTTCACCCACATCTGTGAATGGAAGAGGCGCTCACCTTCTTCTGGCTCATTTGGTTCACTAGGCTGGAGCTTGGTGGTAGCAATGATGGCACTGGGTTTCACGTCAATGATTTGTCTTCCCCTTTATGGTTATGACTCAGAGTCAAAACCCGCATCTGATTCAGAGGCTTTCACTTCGACCACCAATGACTGCTTTGAGCGGAAATCGGTAGTGTTATGCCAAGGGCTCTTATGGAAGTCACACCACTTCCCAGTATCTTTCTTTGTCTTTCCGGTGTCCTTCTTTGCTTGTGGCTTGCATTGGTTTTCTTGACACTGTCCATATTTGATCTGTCCTTTTTTATGTGGGTTGGGGCTGCCCTTTCCTGGCTTTTGTTGTGAGGGGTTCCCAGGCCCAAATTGTCGTGTCTTTCTTTTGAGCTTTTGCTCGATTTTGACGGCATATCGGTAGGCCGCACCAAAGGACAAGATGTCTAGAAATTCCATTTCGGTTTGTATGTATCTATGCAGAGAACTGCGATACTTGAGCACTAGATGTCGTTCCAAATATTTGATACCCATCTTGGTGTGCAAGGTATGGAAGATATTTGTGAACTCTGGCACTGCTTGGTCTCTTGCTTGCCACAGTGTGGTCCATTTGGTATACAAGTCGTCATAACTTCTGATAGGGTAGTATTGTTCCTTAATAGCATCCCTGAAGGTTTCCCAAGTGGCCATGACTATAAATAATGAGGTTTCCTCTATTTCCTTTTGCTCATAGAAATATTCCCACCAATATTTGACATGGGGAACGTCTTTGAGGAGCACAAAAGTAATATTTTCTCAATTCGAAAAGTTATGGACAGAAAAATACCCTTCTAGTAGATTCAACCACTTGTCTACAACATCTACATCTATCTGAACTTCAAATATAGGAATATCAAAGTTTATTTGTACCTTGAAGGGGGCGATGCCTCCGCTCGAGGAAGATGCGTCGTCTGTTGGTAGCCGCCGAATGATTTGCGTGAAACTATCCATCATCTCATTCCTCTGTTGCGTGAGGGATTCCTCAGGCAACATTTTGAAAGGATCTCCCTTCCCATCATATTTATTTTCTCCTGCCAGGAGAGGTCACTTGGCCGTGAAATATATTTTGTCCTCAAGAAAAACAATCTCTAGACCCAATTCTTTGTGCCCTGACCTCGTTGGGGACATGCATTAAGACGCCAAGGAGAAGACCGCTCTAATACCACTGATCCGGATTTTATGAGCATAACGAAATGAATACAGATTATTAAAAGATGCTTAACATAGAATAACAGAGATACAATAAAACTGGTTTTCTATTCAATAAGGAAATAAGCTGAAATTATAAAATGCAGCGAAAAACAAGCTTGTTGGAATGGTGGCGGCTTATCTCTGAGAAGCGATGTGATGGCTACGCTCATTCGCAAGAAGATGATTACAATGAGGATTTGAAGGCCTTTTTTACAATAAACTAGAATGTCACAAACCCTAGACATCCAAAAAATCCTAACCCTAGGAGATAAAGCACCAAAAGTCATGTGGGCCCTGTTTGGGTAAGTTAGTACATCGACTTCCCGGGGTCATAATTTTTGCATACGATCTTTGTTTGGGGCGCACGATAGCTCGTTGGAAAGGTATCATCAAGGAGATTCATTTTGGGGGCTCAATGAGAGCCTTTGGCTCTCATTGAGAAGCCCGATCCCGTAAAACCTTCATTTAGGCCCTAAAAATGACCCCGGAAGTTAAAAACTGCTAAAAATATTAAATTACCAAAATTGCCAAAAAATTGTTTCGAGCTAGTTGGAAAAGGTGGGTGGCCACCGATATCCACCTAGATCAAAGCTCTATGGAATAGATCAATTGACTTCCAACGGCAATATGAATACCATAATTGGTGCTGGAAAGTAGAGCACTAGATGGATAACAAGCTTCCAATAGCTAAAGCTTGGAGTTTTTGAAGAATTTGAATTGTACATGTATAAACAAGTTTCATTGAGGATAGTCCAAAAATAAGGTGAGGGGATTTTAATATCCCAAGACCAAGCCCTGGTTGTAATTGGGAATGTAAATATGTTTAGTAGGTTGGTGAGCCAAGTGATTATAAGCTAGGAGGCTTATGTGATGATTAGGTTGGAGAGCCTAGATGCTAAAGGTCAATGAGCCTATTTTTGTATGTGTAAATACTCATATCATTAATATAAATACATCATTTCATGTAGAGAGACCACGATAAAAGAGAATGGATGAATAAGCTCCACTAGGTAGGGAAAGGGAAGGGGATAAAAGGCTAGGAAAAAGGGCTAAGATTAAGGGCTTATCTCTAAGGGAATATTATAATATATTTCCTAAAAGACTAAGGTTTGGGAAATAACTCATGTTATCCTAAGTTCCTTTGGGAAAAGGAACGAACTCCAAGTGGAGAGGAACGAGCTCCAAGAGAGCCATGTGTCAATCTTGGCACATGCAGTTATATGTGGGGAAATCAATTCGTTTTGGGGGGGCTCTTCCATTCTAGACAAGCTTCCCATGCACTCACGCATACATGCAGGGATCCTTTACCTCCATTGTTGACCTCTAATCATGGATGCACCTCTGAAACCTACAGACATTTTGAGATATCATGTAATTTTTCTATGAAGCACAATGCACTATACTTTTCTTGAACTCGTATCGTTCCTTAACGGTTGGTTGTTGTTGCCAACGCAATTCCTTGGTTGAGCATGGCTTGCTAGCATCTTTTGTGTCTTTACCCATTTTCGGTTGCTTCCTTCACCTGAGCATGTTGTTGGTTGACTAGGAGCGGGAGTGAAGAGGCAGGTTGTTAGGCCCGTGGATTGAAGGAGCAGGTTGTCAGGCATGTGAGAAACACTCTCTAGGTGAGAGAGGTTGTTGGGAAATTGATTTTCCTGGAGGGATCTCAACTACAACTATAGTGCTCTGAGAATTCATGTCTGTCATGTTGTTGAATCCCTGGAAGGGAAGTGGGGTAGCCGAAGGACTATTGAGCAGAGAAGGGGCACACTTCCTGGGGTGGGACATGCATGTGGGGAATGAGAGGTTGTAGGTTGTTAGTGTGGGTTGGCTCCTGGGATGAAATCATTCATGTTGACTATGTAACTTCATGTTGTCTCAACCTAGCCTAACAATCCCTTTACCCAAGTGGAGTTTAGTCCCGACTCGGGGGTGACCCACTGTTGAGAGTGATGAGGAGTGGGGTCTAAGGCTGGGAGGTTTGTGGAAGGTCATCTATAAAAATATAAGTACCATTTATATGTTCATTTACATGTTGTGTATGTGTACATGTTTTATATTGAGGAGTATTGCATGTATATGTTGTATGTGTAGGCTTACTGTTATTTCTGCATTAATATGTGTATTAGCATAATGTAATTGTTTGCTAAGTTTTATATGTATGATGTTCCGCAAGAGTTATGTGGGGCATAGCCCAACATGTCTATGGCTGGGTATGATACAAAATTAGTATCAGAACTTAGAACGAGTGGTTCTATGGAGTAGCATGGCCTGACCTGGGTAGCCAGGGGTGTTACATGTATGGTGAGTAATTGTTTAGGATGAGGATGTAAAGACAATCAAACATTTGAATTCTCTTCCATCTACTGCGCTATACTAATGGTTCTCACAAAATATACTTGAAGAATAAACGAAGTCTGTAGGTTTCCTTGTTTGCATATTTCATTTCAGAATTCCAAGTTTATATTCATCTAACCTTTCATTCATATTTAGGAAGATTCCTTTCTGATTCCAAAATTTTAGTTGACCAAGACATAGTGTGTTTGTGAGCAAGCACCCAAAGTGACTTCTTACAATCTGAGTCCCTAGCATTTGATGATCAAGTCTGAGCGACTGTGATCATAGGAATTGATTTCTGATTTCGAGTTTGCATTTTCCTGCTTCAATTTTAATAGGAGTTTTTAGGCAATTTCAAGATTAGTTATACACATATTGTGCCTCTACCTCATAAGCTTATACCCCAAATTGATAATAAATGTTGGGAAATCTAGACTACTAGATCAACCCAACACATATGAGAGATAATCAATCATAAATATATCAATAAACATGACCAACCTGAAATGTTTTGTTTACATTGAAGAAAACTCTAACATCCTTTACAAATGGAAACAACCATGTTAGAAATCCCCTGCATCACTATCA